>JAODJU010000033.1:1723785-1733847 GCA_026776725.1 Gnathonemus echidnorhynchus | reverse complement strand
CGTCTGTCTCTCTTCCTCGGCCCGTTTCTTCATCCCGTATGTCTCTCTCCCCCGGCCCGTTTCTTCATCCCGTCTGTCTCTCTTCCCCGGCCCGTATCTTCATCCCATCTGTCTCTCTTCCTCGGCCTGTATCTTCATCCCGTATGTCTCTCTTCCCCGGCCCGTATCTTCATCCCGTCTGTCTCTCTTCCTCGGCCTGTATCTTCATCCCGTCTGTCTCTCTTCCCCGGCCTGGCCCGTATCGTTGCACAGCCAGCAGCAAGTCCATAAGAGAAACATTACGCCGAGACAGAGCGATCGAGTGAGCATGCTGATGAGTGGCTTTCTGGGAGCAATTAATTCCCGAGAGCAGGTCGAGTATTTGACACAGCCCTAGCAAAGTCTCCCAGTGTGCTGCTGTTATTAAAAAACCAAATACCTTTTCACATTTTTCAAAATTGCTTATTAACAGTCATGCTCATTAGCAGTCATACTCAGTTACTTGGAGCTCTGGAATAATGTATATTTTTAAATTAACATTTTTTGGGAGATTTTGGTTGATTTCTGTCATTACCGTAATACCTTCTGGAATCTACCCTTATATTTTTCGTATTTCACTGAAACTTGATATATTTGTTAAATAATGTGGCAAACCTGAAGGAACACAACATAAGATCTACACAAGCATTTATAAGCAAACTACTATTTTTTGATTAATTAAATTAACATTAAATGGACACCTGTTGCGGTAATGATACAGAGGTTTTGGAAATGAGGTTGATGGTTTCACCAACCAGACCTTTCCACCCATAACCACTTCTAGTGAGATGACAGATTGAATGTTTGTAGCCATGATGCTGATCTGACATCTCAAGATGACCTGAGATGAATAACTTGACTTCAGGTCTGAGGTCCGGGTCTGAGGTATGAGATGATTCTTCCACACTCATTCTGGGTCTGATTCCAGGGGTCCAGTGACTTCAGCAGCTATTCATAAAAGTTTGCTGTGGTCCGAGCTGACCATTTATTCACTCTGCACATTCTTCCAGGAATACATCTGTTATTTCTGTGGAAATAATCACTTTTATCTTTCGTAGAAGTTCATTGTTCCTAAGGGGTCCCCAGGGACAGGACAAAGGTAATGTGCTTATTTACAGTGGCCACTTGGCTCGAGCAGTTTCCTGCAAGATAGATTATTTTTCAGATCTTAGGTAAACAAAGTAAGCTTGCTGGCTGACACAGAAAGAAAGTCGTCTTTTAACGAAAGGGTGATGAAAATCCGCATGGAACTTCTGTCTAATCGCATTTGTGAAAACCTGCAATGTTGCATTAAAAATACATTCTAAGGATTAAGATGTTTTTCACTCTTGCATTTTATGAGAAACCCATTAATTTTTATTTTTTTTTGGTTATTGTGTGGTGAGAGACAGCCTGCAAAACTTCACTGGGGCATGTTAAACGTGGCCCGTACTCACACTCGACCAAACATCGTCTTAACCACGCGCAATAAACCAAACTGACTCGCTGAAATAACGTTATTTTTGTTGTTCTTTCCAGTAAATAGCCGCCCGCCTGTTTTGCTGCAGTCAGGGCTACACAAAGCGGTCTGCAGGCAGCTATCAGGCAATTATGAGCTTATGAAGCTAATTAGCACCTTCAGAGCAGAGACTCGGAGCTCAGTGCTGCCTCTTGCACGAGGGTCACCGTTGGTGGCGATGGCATCGTCCCAGCTCACCACGGCACAGTGCTGCTGGGGACACAGGGGTGGCAGAAAAGCACGCCGGCCGCCGTTTGCACCCCTCGGTCACCAGCGAGTGACTTTTACGTTACTTTACCATGACTATAGAGCCGCTGGTGAAACAGGCCTATTTACAGGCCACTGCGTAAGTTACTCAAGCACTGATTCATCCACAAGGAAATTACACATATTCCAGAGAACTGAGTTAGTGCCGCCATGTGCAAAAAGAGGCCTTTTCTTGGCAGTGACAAATGGGTCAGTGCAATTCTGAGTGTGACACTGGTGCATGTCCATGCATTACTGCTGCATCTTTATTCTCTCAGTTGCATGTATCCAGGATTGATGCAGAACTGCTACACGAGTCACATCTTCTGCTCAGACGTATTCTGGATATTTCCTTATTCTTTTGTCCCTTGGCATGCTGGTACACGGGTTACCGACCGAGTCTTCCAGTGAGGAACAAGCATCTTAATTTAAATCCCATCATTTTACGTCAGTGTTTCTTAATCCAGTCCTCAGCGAGACCCAGCCAGTCCACATTTTTGCTCCCTCCCATCTCCAGACCTGTGCCAAGTATTCGCTGTTCCTGATTGTTTGGTTCATGTGTGCTAGGAGCTGAACTAAATAAAATAAAATCTCTGTGCTTGACGGCTACATAGAACAGACAGATACATAGCATCCAGTGATCTGGTTTCGTTTGTCTGCTTCCCAAATGAGGTTAATGACATCTTCTAATTTTGTGTCAATATTTACACCATTAAACTGTCTTAGGGGAGATATACAGTCAGGGTGGCAACGAGGGCTGGGATGGAGGGAACAGGCCAAGCCACAGAGGTGTGAAAATTCCCCGTTGATGGGTCCCATTAGCAGAAATTATTTACACTAATTCGTCAACATTTACATGCCAATAATCAGGTTTACTGGTGTGGTAAGTGGCATTTTTAACTGGGTGACAGATGAAGTCAGAAAAAAAATTATTTCCTTTACAAATTTTGCTGTATCACATCAAATATGAAATATACATATTCTTTGCATATTTATTGTTAAGATTAAATGACACTGAAAGGGTACAAATAACATTCCCTTCAAGTTAACATTTCCCAAAACATCTGTTTCTGCATTTCATTTTATTGCATTTTATAAATGACATTATTTGTGACGTTGTTGCTGCCACAATAAAAAGGGGCTTCTGCTTGAATTTGTGTCAAAAACGACTTCTAACTCCACTCGAGGATGCATTGGGTTTGCATTGTGTTGGCTACCACTGCTGTGTTTGTGTGTGTTTGTAATTGTAAAGGGATTAACATTAAGAACAAGCCACCCCCCCCCAGCAGGACAGGTCTTTAGGAGCCTTATCTGCATGCTCACCTGGGCTCTGCATCTCAGACTTTCCATTCAGCAGTGAAGGGCAGCCCCCAGCTGGCCCCTCCCCCGGCACAGACACACACACAGACGCTCTATTGTGCCTCTGGCAGCGGGGGTCCGGGGTCCTGCTGGCTGTCTTTTGCCCCTGTCCCCGCCTCTGTCTTCACAGATCAATGGCAGATGGGCTGAGAGCCCCGGACCAGCGTCTCACGTGCCCCCCCCCCCCGCCAGGCACCTGTCTCAGGTGCTCGTTTGAGGGTAAACAACAAGGTGCTGGAATGTTAATGAGAATGAATCGGGGCCGGCTACACAACAGACGGGACGCAGGCTGGTCCGAGCAGCGCGCTCCTCACTGAGAGGCCGTTAGGGTTAGTGCACGCATAAATACCAGCATAAAAACTCACAGATATTCAGTAGTCACAGGGGATGTTTACAATGTACTCATTATTTTCTCTATAATTCCATTACCTTTAATTGAATAAATTCTGTCTGCATCTAATTGTGTTACAGGCAAAATGAACTTGGCCATAATTATGCTATTACAGATTTACGGGATTTTCACTTAGTTTTAATAAAGGGAAGTGGGATGAAGGCGTACAAATTTATTTTTTATTGTATCTCTGACTTCGGACATTAGCGAGCGCCTGTATATTCAATTAATATCATAACATAATGAATTTGTTCATTTTTGTCATATTCTATGATTTCTCATGCAATCTCCACAGTGTTTTTTTCCGGAATCAATTCAGTAGCAATATATATAATGAACTTAAAGTTTAACAAAAGCATTGCGTGCATTAACTGTGTAAAACCAGCACACACATAAATTGCAGATTCAGACTAGACTTCATTGATAGTCACAAATTTTTATAACTATTTAAATTGGAAAGAAACTGAAAAGTAATTAAAAACATTTATCAAAGATACAAAGTATCGCGGCACTGGTCGGCCCAACAGCTCTATCTATCTAACCACTCACATGCAGACTCGCTGCACTCGTCTTTTCAGGTTTTCAGGTCTTTTTCTAGCCGTTTGCTCTTATTTCTGCTTATCATGTCCCCCCACCGTGCTGAAGGTTTTCTCTGCTTTTGCTTACGCAGGCTTCTCTCAGAGAGCCTCCTCTTTCCCATCGACGCAGGGAATGAGGCGCTATCAGAATGCGCATACTAAACTGCGCGCAGTAAATGCACCGCGCTCCAGCTGCGGGCCGTCACACTGAAACCTGCAGTTTTCTGCATATTGTATAATCATCTGCTTTTGGGGATGGGTGTGTGTGTGTGTAAAGTGAAGCTGTGTGTTAGCGAGGGGCAGAGGGGGGGCTTTAGCTACATAAATAACATGAGAAAGCCTTCATCAGCACTGGCCTGTTATTGTATACCCAACCATAACATTACAGCGCCAGTAGGGACTTCGGGGGACTTTAACTCCTGCGTGCCCGTTTGCCCCACGTCCTGTGCCCGTTGTGCGCTAGCTGACGTGAGGGTTTTGTCAGGAAGGCAGCTGTCCCTGTCTAGACGCAGTGTTTGGCTGATTTTGTCTCCTCATGCGGCCCACAGCCCCTCTCATCCTGTGCTCCGCAGTGCCACATCCTCTAATCTAGAAAATCCCAACCCAGTATTCTAACAGGCGACGGGACACTGAGGATTCTGCGGAGGGGCTGGTTAATTTCCAAAAATAAACTATGCATTTTCATCTTTTTTACAATCCCTCTCATTAGAATGTTCAGTTCGCATCTGAAAAAAATGGAAACGATTAAACTTATGAAAATGCTGATGGCTCCACAAGTGTTTATCCTGCTGCCCATTTTAATGGTCCGGTTATTTTCAGTACCACATAAACCGGTCCACTGACATCAAAGGGTGGGGAACCAGTACTCTAATCGATAGGCTGTCGATCGTCTGCTTCTCAACTCCACTAACATCAGCACAAAACAACAAAAAAAGGCAGAGCTGCAGCAGTGAGCGACAGCAGTGAGCGACAGCCTTGACCGTTCAAGCTTTCATCATTTAGGTTATTTAAATCCGCGTGATTATCGACACCATGTCAATTATGCACTTCATATTGCACATAATTGCTCTTTGCACAACGTTTATGCATTTTAATATTATATATGTATATTTTGTACTTATTTTGTACTTATCTATTACGTACATCTCTTATATTTTGCACATCACTACTGCTTGTGAAGCTAGCACACAAGAATTTCACTCATATGTACTGTACCAATGTACCAGTAACATGATGTGACAATGAAAGATTTGAATTTGAATTTGAATTTGAATTTGATTCATTCGGTTTTGCTTGTTGGGCAAAGAACTTCAGATTAGCCATGAAACCAAACAACGTTACCAAGAGAACATGACTTTCCCAATAAAAGTAACCAGCACAGAGGGCCAGAAATGACTTGCGTGAATAAGAAAGTGAAAAGTCCACATGTGAATTCTTAGTCAGCAGAACTCTCTCCAAATTACACTTAACTAGTGGCCTGAAAACTGCCGACTTCAGGAACCCTGACGTCGTTCCTGCAGTTGAGCCAAATACGCAGCCGTTCCTTCATAAACTTAGAGCAAGACACACTTACAGTGATTGTAATATTTCCAGGTACATAATAGTGCAGCCTCTCTAGGAATAATTTGAGTAATTATGTTTTTTTTTCTTTTTGGCTGATACCAGCTTTGAAAGCAGAAGCAGCTGAGGGTGAGGTAACCAGTTTCAGGTGTTCTTACATATTTGAAATTTCCCATCAGATAGTCACGGTCCTTTGATGAATTATGCTGGATGCAAGAACTCGGGGACCTTTGAAGTTGTTAATTATTTTAGGTGGAATTAAAACAGCCCAAGAATGCATCCCTTTGGGGTCTCCTCCCTTTTGAAGTGCAGACAAAGAGGCCGAGCGTGTACCCAAGGCCCGGTCGCTCCCAGTCACACTCGGGGAGGGCAGGCCAGCAAACCGGCGCACGTGAGGCCTGCATCTGCGCTTCCAGTCTCCTTTCGCCAGGGAGGGAGTCCCAGGCGTGGCCGTACAGCGCTCACAGAAAGTCTTAGGACGCTTGCTCAATTCAGGAAAAATATTGCAAATTTATTGCCTTTGTACCAAAAATCAGTAACGCTTTTCTTTACGGGGTACAAATGATATAGCATTATATAATTACTTATGCATTAATTAACCACAGACTAAGTGCTAGTTACATACTGATCTCATGTTAATTCATCATTAATGAATCGTGATGCATGTTTTATCTCAAGCAGTTACTATATTTGTTAATTGTGTAAACCTTTGTGAACTACTGAAGGAACAAGTCATGAATAACACAAGTGAAATACTGATCGCATGTTTGTTCATTAATGCATCGTGACACATTTTTTATCTTAAGTAGTGACTATTTGTTCATGATTTGTACTATAGTAGTAACTGAGGTATTACTAAGTATTACCCAAAAAATGATAAATTTATTCATTTGCTCACAAGAAATATTTATTACATTAGAAACAACCAGTAGTTTTAGAACATTTCAATTTATTACTACAATTTCAAGTAGTAATAAATTGTAACCCATATTATAGTTCTAAAAAAGCTGTTCTGACTTAGTAAGTCCATTGACAAGCAGTCTCATTGGGTGCTTTTTAATTAGTAACACCTCTGCAATAACATAAAAGACCAAACATTTGTGTTTAGTATCCCATTGGGAGCCAGTGACTACAATTGAATTTAAGTGGCAAGAACAGAACTCAACGAGTCAGTCAAAAAATTATGACCCTTAATGAAAAGAAAATGTCTGTGTGGATTATATGTGCAGATTTGTTACACATGGACTTTTGTTATGAAACCAATAGATTTGCAACATTATTACAGAATTAAGCAGAGCGTCTCAAGACTTTCTGCGAGGCTGTATGTGCCCCATCGGGCGCCAATGAGAGGAGCAGTGCTGACCGACCCTATAGGCGACATAGGCGGCTGCCTAGGGCGCCAACTTCAGAGGGGGTGCCGACTTGCCAGCCAGTGCCACTTTGCCTTGGGGGGGGTGCTGTCAGCACTGACACTCAGCATAAAATGACACACAGCGTCCATGTCTAACACTTATTCTATGCTTTCCAAGGGCAAAAAACAACGTCAGAAACCAAATGCAATAAAAAACTGACTATAATTTATACTAAACACCACACAATCACAAACATCAATGGATTAAAACTGAAATAATGTAGAGCGACTCCGGACTCAGATGGCTTGCCTTCATTACACATCCACTGTGGGTCCAACAGAAGCGTTTCAGCTCAGCCCCAGGCCTTCATCAGGATTAATTATTATAATTCATACTGTCGCCTTTAAAAAAAAAATGAACCTGTATTTAGTCTCAGCTAATTATTTAGACTCAGCTAGTTATTATGGTGAGAACCTCAGCTGTGCATTGACCTAACTGTACCACCGTCGGCTGCTGAAATAAACCCGTCTCTCAATTTACTTATTTTTCTTGCATTGTTTCTTATAACCTTTTTGTGGTCCATGTAAGGTTAGGAAAAGGTTTATGCTAGCACACCCACTGCGGAGGAGCACTCCAAAATATTCCCAGGTAACGGCTGACTGACGGAGCAAGATTTCATCACAGAGATGTCTGTCGCTGATATCTGTGAGCCAATTCAAGGCCTTTAAGGCCTCCTCTGAAAGAAGCACAGGTGACTCACTGCTTCGCTAACACGCGCCTCTCAATGTACGTTGCTTCATCTATGAGCCACGAGTCTTAATAAAACAACGTGAAGCTGATTGATCAGTTACTTCCGGCACGGCAGGTATTTCGCCTTCAGCTTCATGCCAGTTGTGCTCAGTCACCTTCACAGGTATTCCACTTGACTGAAGTGTCAGTGAAGCACCAGCATTTGAGGAGGGGTTGCGGTGCGTTAAATCCATTCCAAAGTGGTTAGCGGCACATTTCTGCTGACGGTCATCCAGGGCACAGCGCATTATCATGTACGTCGCTGCTCTCCAGCTCTGCCTAATGTTGCTTAGCATGAATATCAGTGCATGGAAATTACAGGAATTCTTATGGATATTTATATACTGTGATTAAGGGGCTATATGCGCTGATTTAGAAAACAAAGCGGTTTGGAGGATGGGGGCAGCTCTGTGTCGCTCCCGGCGGTGACGGCTGTGTTTGTGCCCATGGACGGGGCCTCTTTCCAGCTCCGAGCCACTTTAATGTGGCCCCGAGGGCTTCTGATGACTGGTTACAATCTGTTCCCTGACCCTGACCATAATGGACAACTTTTACCCGCCGGAAGAAAATTATACCCTTTAGGAATGTTGTTGTTGTTATATTTCACTCTACACAAAATGTCAGGAAGACATTTCTGCAACTCTGGAAAAATAAGCCTTTCTCTTAAGCCATAATTTAGCAGTCCTCAGGGAAAGGCTATCTTGGATTTCGAGGAGGTGAATTTGGGGGGGGGGGGGGGACAATGCAGAAGTGCAGCGTGGACTATTCAGGAGACAAGGGGCAATGGAGATGAAGAGAGCCCTCACAAGTGCTCACCCTGTGTCCATCTTCCAGAAATCTTCCACCTCAGCTGATAAAACCTTCAGCTACAAAACCCAATGGGATGGACCTCTTGGTTTTATACCAACACACAATGTTACACACAAGGGCCAAGTCCATCTCCTCATCGTCTGGGCTGTGAGGTGCCTGTTAACTCAGCTGTAAATGTCCAATGTTTCCCTAAATCCTGAAAAATCTGGCCCAATCCAAGAACGCCCTTGTGCTTGTCAACACGAAAGCTCCGGCAAGCTGACGTCACGTGTCGCCGCACGGTCTCTGTTTTTTTCCAACATTCGCCGGGCGATGGCAAATTCCAATAATAGCTGCTGAGGATCCTGGGAGAGCCAGTGGCACTTGACCGACTTTACGGGCGGACCAAGGGAACGGGCTGCAGGCGTCCCCACACGCGGCGCATTGCGCAGGTGGACACACGGTGGAGTGGCCCGGCAGAACCTCTGGCACCGGCTGCCATGCCACCGTCGCACGTTCCAGTCTCGCAGGGCACACGCCCGGGCTGCGTCGCGTTCCTGGCACCTATGCGGCACTAACTTGCAGGAGTGCCATGACCTTTGTTAGCATTGCTTAACACGCTCGCCCGCAAAATTTTCCATCACTGAAACTTAAGGTAGTCGCCCAGGTAATTTTCTCCATAATGTCCTTTCATATTTTATTTATACACCCATTTCTGCCATTGTGCAGCAAAGCCAATTAAATGCTGCTCTTTCACAATAAGAACATCTGATCACACTGGGGAGTGTACGAAAGGAGTGTCCGTCTTGTAGCATTTATTTTTTTTCCACAGTACACGTGTTGCGGTGGATGACTCTGTTTGCTCAATTGAATTTAAACCGACTAATGTACGAAAACGTGCACGTCTCGGGGGTATCGCACTGCCTGTCTGCGGCTCACTGCAGCTTTGCGTCGCAGGGCCTGCAGCCAGTCGTGGGAGGTTTGGGAACAGATCCATGATGAGAAGGGGATTCTCAGCTGCCCTCGCCGTCCGTGTTCACAGGCAGGTCGCGACTGTACCAGGCATCTCACTTCACATCGCTTCATATTTTCAAATGCTAATATATATATGGAAGTTGAACACATTGAAAAAGTACGTCGATTTTATCATACTCGTGAAATATAAGTTTTATATGTATAACTAGTTATGATAACTTACTAGTTGGTCCACAGTCAAAGTATGGGAATGATATTGTTAAATTCCATCTAAACCCCTTAACAGCTTTAAAATTACTGCTAATAATATCCAGATTTTGCTGAAACACTCAAGCTCAATCTGAGCCTGTGTGCTGATGATCTGTGAAAGACCGAGGCACGATGGACCTGACTCTCGCACGTCGTAATACTGCAGCACTGCAGCAGAAACCTTCCTTTTTGGTTAAAGTGGCACCCCCCCCCCCCCCAAGTAACCATGAAGGTGTTTAGTTAAGTTAGCGGGGGGCG
>JAODJU010000033.1:1705416-1715593 GCA_026776725.1 Gnathonemus echidnorhynchus | reverse complement strand
CTATCTATCTATCTATCTATCTATCTATCTATCATCTATCTATCTATCTATCTATCTATCTATCTATCTATCTATCTGATCCGATGACATGGACACTCAGGCTGTCAGAGTTACTGTCCTCGCTCCAGTTCTGTATCTGTCTGCAGTGACACCAAACTCACGGCTTGTCCTTTCTTCTATAAAGCCACTGCATATTAATTCACATGGAATTGCCTTTCCCATTCACTTTCTTCTTTCACCCCTTTGGCCCGTTGGATTTCCCTGCTGTTTCCTGTGCCCTCTGCTCTGCACAGTCCACACATTCCTGGTTCCTTCTTGGTTGTCGACTGAGGGTGCTGTCTGCTTCCTTAAGGCCGCCCCAGACACGACGCATGCTAGGATACAGTGTTTCAGAGGTGTGCACTCACCAATACGCTAAGAAAGCAGCTCCTTCCACAAAGACAACCTTCTGTTAACCAACTTGTGCCACAGAGGCACCTCCACAAACCACTCCAACCTTTGTCATGCAAAGGAAACCAGACCTTCAAATCATCACCTCACACCCTTCGTCTTCGCTTCCCTCTTGCCCCTGCACTGTCTTGACTTGCCCCCGAGTTTAGGAAAGAGATCCACTGCTTTTGTCAGTGGTAATTTTCCCCCCTCTTGAAACACGCAAAAAAAAAAAAAACACTGTCACCCCCCCCTTACTGTCCCTTTAGAATGAGTCACCGGCTATTTATCTTTCACAATAGCGAGTGAAAGGATTCCCAGAGTTGGCGATGCCCTCAGCCCCCTCCCCCCCCCGCGAAGGAAGGAGTCAGTATCTGACGTAACGTACTGGGAGCATAGTTAAGTTGGTGCTGACACGCAAGGGCTTTCCTCAAAGAACACCTGTTGCTAGGCACCTGTTGCTAGGCACTGGGCCGAAGCATGGAAACAAACACAGGCTTCCGTGTGATGTACCTGCAAGTTTTCTTTTGTGCGTAGGTACGTTAAATGTGTAATGCTGTATGGCATGGTATGACACTCCGTTACTGAATCTTCCGGGCTTGACACTTAAAATGCTGAAACATTCTCTGAAACAGAATTCTGATAACATAGAGTAACAGAGCCACAATTAATAACTAAAATGATTGTTACTAGCGGCTTTCAATTGAATTTATGCTATTTGGGTGAACAAAATGACATTGCATTCTCTGAAAACTCAGCACAACAAAAACAGCTGATTTGCAATTTTTATTAACTTCAGTCAAATGTGTGACCCGCAGGTCAAGTACAATGGTTGTCACAACGACCAAAGGTGAAGCTACTTTTGAACTATTTTTGTCTATAGTCTATAGCAGAAGGCTATAGTTTTGTTGTGAATTACTCACTTCTCTTTGTCTCAGCCTTGACTATTGGCCTGTTGGGCTCAAGGAAGTCCAGCGGACGGCGAATTTGTGTGATTCAGCTTCAGCTCTGTGCAGTCGCTATTTGAGTCACGCGCCAAAGGGAATTTGATCTGTGCAAGAGAAAGCGAAGTGACAGGTGCTGCAACAGAAGAATGCAGTGAGACCCACGCTACCCCGACGTCACTGCGGACACACCTGCAGCTCCTCTCATCTCCTGTGCCGTTTGACGCAGGATTCCCCTCAGCCAGAATGCGTCACTATAACGACTCATCCAGGATGGAAAAACTTGTGAATATTTCACTTATAACCTACATTCATAAGTATTTGCAGTCAGAATACAAGCAACTAAACACAAAGATTTAATAGACATGAAGGGACATCAATAAGAATGTGAAGCTGTGCAACTTCTTGAATTTTGAAAAATTTAATTCTCTTTGTTTGAAAAGGAGCTCATGACAAAACTGCAAAAAACTAAAAATAACAAATAAATGTAGTGAACGTATCTTAAAGCATGACAAAGCACTTATACGGCTCTGGAAAAAATGATTCCAGGATCTAAAATTTTAAGGCAGCAGTACAGAAGAACAAGGTGAAGCAGGAGACACTGGGAATGACCAAAAACCAGCCAGGCAGAGGGTAGAAGCAACATTCTAATGGCAGAGGTGACCGTTAACTTATCTAGCAGTGCCTCATGAATCGGAGGATGACCTTAAGTGACCTTCAAAAGGAATGGGAAACATTAGGTGCAGGAGTGAAGGACACTGCTAAGACAATTCATATGAGGCTCCTAGAAGCAGAACTGAAGTCCCATAAAGCAAGGAAGAAGCTCTTCATTAATGAGAAACAGGGAAGAACCAGGCTGCAGTTTGCAAAATATATATATTTATATTTTATACAGGCACATACCCATAAATTGAGAAATGAATGAAACTGAAAATTTAGCTGTGGTCTCTTAATTTTTTCCCAGAACTGTATCATACAAATCTACCTTGTTAAAGGTTTCCTCAAGTTCAGGCAAGCTTTCAGCAAGTAATAATAAAGTTTGCTTTTCGCTACAGTCACCCCCTGCCCAGAGAGGTTGGCTGGACCCATCTCACCTTGTAGGAGAAGCGTGTGACAGTTATGAACTAATATTAATGAAACACAATACTGTTGTTGCAAAGTGGAAAAAGGGGTTATACAAAAGGATCATTCCCTCAAGATGAAATACCACTTACAACAATAATATATTCATTTAAATTCAGTGAAGGAGGGGCTGCTTATCTTTCCTGAAATGCCAAACAGCCGCAGATGTGTCTCACGTGCTCGGAGCTCCCTAACAGCCAGAGCGCAGATGAACTTGTGCAAACGCAATAAATGTTTCACAATATCAGTATCTTAGACATCTGTGAACGGCATACTTTTATTGTCGCACAGAAAAAAAAAACTGTAAATACAGCAAAACTAGCCGCACTTTGCTATATCTGGTTTTGAAAATGAAGAGTTGTAGTCTCTGCCGCCTGCTGTTTACCTGCCCGCCTCACCGAGCAGCGGGTTCAATCACAGGCCTGTGAGTAAACAGGCCAGTAAAAGCATGTGGTCTGTGCACTAACAGACCACAACAGGCAGCAGCCAGACTCCATCGCCACCTCCTTCTAACAAACGCTCTGCGCAATCTGGCCACGGGAACATGAGCTCGGTCAGTGGCTCTGTGAGTCGGTGTTGTGCGCTTTGGCCGTCTTGCTATTCCACAGAGTTCATTTTAAACAAGAATGAACACTGTTCCCCGAAAGCATGGACATTCTAAGAGGGCTGTATTTTAGGTGCATGCTGTGAATATTGAACCTGCTGGTGCATAGTGTCACCCGAGGTGCAGGAAGATTAGAAATGCCCTTAGACATTGAACCTGGTATTGACGAATCTGGAATTGTTTCCTCGTTAACTGTGCAGAGGTGCTCCTGGACTGCAAGCACGTTTGCACTGGGGTGATTGATTAGTGCAGGAATCAAAAGTCCTGCTGGGCATATGACAGAGAGAGAGAGAGATCGATTTTTAATGGTTAAACAAGTAAAAAGGGCTATTGTCTAGTTCCAAACACAAATGACACAAGAAGTGAGATGGAATCTAAATTCGAGAACAATGGAAAGCAAACATTAGCAAAGGTCAGTCGTAAGATGTGGTATTTCAATATAACGTGCATAACTATAGAGAGTTTTAAAGTGTGCATTAGTGCTCACTGCAAAATTCAGAACCTTAGAATGTTAATACTTAGGATCCTTAAGTATTAAAAATATCTTAATGCTTTGCTGGCTCCCTCTGAGCAAAAACCTGAGTGTCCATTGACTGCTGTCACAATGTGGTTGTCGTACAGACACAAACACAAACACAAAGATAAACAGCATAATGCATTCCTTGGAGTAACGATGTTGTGGAATTGCTGGGCTCCAGGAAGGATGAAATTGTGCACTGACTGAAGATTTGATAGAGGAGGTGGGAGACATCGCCCTCTATCTCCTCCACAGCGCTACTGCAACTTTTCAAAACCAAGTGCCGGCTTGTCTTTTCGAAGCACCTGTAACCACTTACTGGTTTATCAGTAATCAGCAGAGAGCTATATTAACCTGTTTTAATGCAGTTTAATCTAGTTGTGTATGGTAGTTTTCATTGATTAGGCTATTTCAAAAAACTTAGCATCATCTGTAATGTCTCAAAAAAGCCTTTTAACTGGTGTGTTAGTCATAATAAGACAATTATTTCATTGATGTGGTTCATTTATGCCCGCGACAGAAAAAAACAGGACGAGCAAGAAATTAAATTAAGTAGGATTAATCAAACTGGTTTCAGGGAGTAGGAATTATTATACAGTAATTATTATGTGCTGCATACCACACCTCATACGACAGATTCGCTTATACCGCTGCCCCAAATGCAACTGAAACTATCAACTGTCCTGAAGACTTTCAGCTTGAATAAAGTTCATTTTGCAAAGCTGGGGTGGGGCAGTGAACCCACTTTGAGGATGATCAGTAAGTCTGTGCATGACATTGATGCAACCACAAACTTAGTTATTGGTCATTGCTATTATTTTTGATTTGAAATAATTTCTCACATTTAATTTGGAGATGGGCACCCAGTTCCTGTTTTGCATCTCTCGTTTCGTACAGTTTCCATGCGTGTGCATTTATTAAGGATGTTGATGTAGAAAGTATGCTGGCCACACCCAAGCTCACTAAAACAGATACCAGCTTTGTGGTTTTGGTCCTGTTGCACTTGACATTTTAGAAGGACACCACTGTCACCGGACACCGCAGTCAAAAAGCCCCGGTTAGGTCAAATGTCACTATCTGCACATCACGGTAAGAAGGATCAGAGAAACTTGGCAAGGAATGAAGGCATATTTTCAAGATGTTGGCTTGCAGTGCATGATTTGATGGCATGATATCCTTTCTGCATCGGGGTTGATTGAAGAAACATGACTGGGATGAATGATTGGCAACTTGCAATATAACAACCCCCCCCCGCTCCCAGCACCAATGAACCTGCTGGAATTCAGCCAGGAAAGAAAGATTCTTAGTGTGGATATGAACAATTGCTGTTGAGCAAGTTTAACAGAAACATGACTAAAGGTAAAACATTAAGCCAGGAGAAGCACGATTTTCCACTGCAGAAAAGCAAATAGAGAAAACCAAAGTGTGGGGCTGACAACAGGCCAGCGTGAGCTATTTGGGACCTCGGTGACACTCGATGACACCCCAGTACCAAAATCTCCATGATGCACCTCCAGTCTGAAGGTGAATCCGTGAAGTTCTCCGATACTCCAGATATGAGATTCCATATAAGAAGTAGATCCTCCGGTGATTGCGGCTCAGTGGGCTGACTGACCATCCGAGATCTCCCATCTCCCATCCCGTCTCCCATCCCATCGCGGGCCAAAGCTTAGATTTGGCGAAAAACACGGCTAAGCTTTGCAAACAAAAGAAGCAAGCAAAAAAAAAAAAAAAAAACGCTGTCTAGCACCGAAAGACAAAAACAATTTGCATTTAATTGTTTTTTAACTATGGAATTCAGACAGCTCCACAAAGAATGTTACCATAAACGAAACCCCATCCCACTCCATTTCCGTTACATGACGAATGATTTACAGGGCAGTAAGCAATCTAACAGTTAAGGAAGAGGTATTAGCAGGCCGGGTCTCTGGAGGAGCCTGTGCTATTGTATGCGAGAAACAAGGTACTTAACCTGAATGACTTCACTAAAAAACCCAGCTGAACAAATCAGGAGATGTTGTAAGCCGATTTGGATAAAAGCTTTGCGTAAGCAAATAAACATGGAGCGTATGTGCTGGAACAGGTCTCGCATGGAATTACTTAACAATGAAATAGCATGGGCTTGTCTTTTATTGCATTTAATAAATGGCATAATCTAGGAAAGTAGCCTTTCTCAGCATCTGTCTTTCTGAGTTCTGTGACTGGCAGCTGGAGTGGGAGGAAATAAAAAAGGATCCAGATACAGCAATCATGCTTAGTGGAGGAGCGTCCCGCTGGAAAGCTCTGCAACTGTAATCGTTCAAGCCTGCATCAATTTATACAGCTAGTGTCAGAAACTGCAGGCTTCATAGATGCAAGGAATTTATCTGGACTCCATCAAGTGGCTGTTGTTTTTCCAGCGGGTTCCCCTCGATGGCCAGAAAGTGATTTGGAGCCACATGGTGTGCTTCAGAGAATCAGAGCAGTTAAACAAATTGCAGGGAGTGTGTGCTGGTCCTGGCCCGCAGCCAGGCAGCTCGCAGAAGTTGCCGTCTGCGCGAGTGCGCGATCGCGACAGCGCATGCGACCGCGGTGAGCGTCCTCCCTGCTTGGCTGAAGCCGGACCTGGCGCACGCTTCACATTCGCCAAGTCGCGGGTTTAAGCGGCGAGCGCACGCAGCGGCTGGGGGGGACCGTGCACTTGCGACCCCCCCCCCCCCCTCACTAAACCTGCCCACAGAGCCACTGCTGACAGCGTTCATGTTATCATCAGTGGCTCAGCACCTCCAGAGGAAAGCAGCGACCCCAGCTAAGGAGAACCTCTGAGATAACGACAGAACTGAACTTCGGTGTTACTTGTACCCCAGCAGCTGTGATCCCCGTGTTTAACACAGGAACATGTGGGCTGTGTACCTAAGACTGCCCAAACAGCCCCAGCTTGGAGCTGCACACTTTAGCTCCATGACAATAAATAATATTTAGCAGGCAATTAATTCTGCTTTCGCTTGTATTCTGTTATAATGGATGACAGATTTCGCATGTGGACATATTGCAAAACACGAGCATTTTTTTCCTTTTGAAACTCGTACCCTTTGTGGCCGTGAGTGTATTGCTATTTCAGTCACAAAGCCTGCGGCCCACATAACAGTCGGCTTTACCGTTCTTTCTAATTACTGAGACCATAATAGTTTCGACTGTATGTCATGGCAAAAAAAGTCATACCTAAGTAAAGTGATACTTCATCCCTATCAGTTCCATTGGGGTCACGTGAGAACGAAATATATGTCCCTCCCACTGTCCGCACGGTGTGTGTATAAACATACGTGAACACACACGCGTTTTTATATCTCTGTGGGGGCCGTCTATTCTGTTCTATGAGAAAAAGCCTAATGGCGACGATGACGACCTTAACCCCCCCACCCAGCCCTAACCCTAACCGTAAGGAACTGAATAAAATACAAGATGTTTGGCATTTTTAGTTTTTTGACTACAGTCACAGATTTTTATAAAACTGAGTTTCCTCTTGTGGGGACCAAAAAAATGTCCCCAGAAGGTTACAATAACAGGTTTGTGTGTGTGTGTGTGTGTGTGTGTGGTGTGTAAATTATGAATTGTGATAAAATCAAGTGAGAGTCATGTGATATACTCCATACAAAAACATGGATTTCACTGAATACCACATTCCATATCAGCGTATCACGGCTTCTGAAGGAGGTATTTAAACTCAGTTTAAATGAAGTCCTAGTGAATTTGCATTTAAAGACCTTTTCAGACTCATCTTCAATTTGTCTCATTGCCAGTTAGTATTCTAACATGAACATTTTTGTAATCATTGAAGTGCCGTTTCAAGATTTCGTTTCAAGATTTAAAGCAAGACGTGTGAAAAAGGCAAACGCAAGCTGCGTGACCTTCTGACATCAGATACGAAGAAATGCTAATGACCCAGTCTGTATTATTTCAAAGCCTGTCAGCCATCAAATATTGGTATTTATGTCTTTTTGCTGAACATCATACAAATGTCAACAACACATGCCAGGACACGCCGGGACTGAGAGAGACACTGGCAGAGTCATCAGCGTTAATACAGTTTTCCTGAGGAGAAAAGCCTACAATCACGACTGGGTTCTCAACAGAAGACTACAATGCCGTGACTTTAAATTGCCCACATTTAAAAATAACTTTCATCAACCATAGGGGAGCAGTAATAGAGGATTAGCCTTGTCGCCCGGGGAAACAAACACAGAGATGACAGACAATGGCCGTGATGAAAGCAAACAAGGTACAATTACCCCAAGAACCGCTGGATTGTAAAGCAGATGAAATTTTTGTGACCCCCCTCCACGATTGCATGCATGTGTCATGTGCACCTGTAGAATTGTGAAACCCAGTTACTGCACCCAGTTAGGTAGCAGATTAAGCCAAAATACTTCCTTGGAAAAACAGCTATAGTGTGAGTATTGATCGTATCAGAAGGCTGATATGATTAGCTCTTACGAAGCACAGGGTTTCTTGCCTGAAGTTCGTTCTGCAGTTATGTATGATTCAACCGTATACCATTTTGTGGGTGGAATCTTCAATGGTTCAACTGAGTAAAAATTGACTTCCTATGTAAAAAAAAAAAAAAAAGAAAAACCACCAAGATGGCTATTTAGGGACACGTTTGTTTATTGTGAAACAAAAGCAGGTTAAACTGATCAAGCCATACAGCAGCATGAAGGAAGTGAAATCCATTGAAGGAAATGCAGAGGAATGCAAAGAAATGACACGGCAGCAGAAAGAAGGCATTGGCTAATCAGGGACAGGTGTCTGGGAACGCCAGAACAATGCCGGCTCTTTGTTACATCATCCCCTCTGCAGGCAGCGGCGTTCAAGCATCAGGCCTGTTCCCCCCATTTGAATCACTTCCTGTATGACATTCCCCATACCACCAATGAATACACTTCAATATGGTGGGGGGGCGTGGGGGGGGAGACCTCACTGTGCTCAGAACAAGAACACATCTTAAAATAGCTGTCAGTGGCTGAGGCCGTCCCAGAGAGCCTCCCGGACACCGTCACTCGCGAGGCTGCACACGTTTTCTGCCAAATCAGGAACAAACCGCCACTTCCCAGCTTCCTGCTCCACCGGTCCCTGGTTAGGTAATGTCTTCTTTTTAGCGCCTCAAAGAGACGGCGGTTTTGGAGGGGGTCAGGCCCGTCGACGCGTGGCGGTTTCCATGTCACTGCAAAGCACATCAGGCTGATCTTAAAAGAACGCTGTCTTTATCAGGGTAATTATCGCACCCTTATCAGCCAGCTGATAGAAGGATGCGTTGGTATTCTTTTACAATCAGAAATGTAGGCCAACAGACTGTTGAACCCACGCTGATCTTGGTACGATTATCTGAATCACACACGCAAAGCAGCACCTGACTTCAGATAACCCCGCATTATACAGTATATCATTAATTAGCCCTTATCTTTCATAAAAAATATTAAAGAGAATAAAATACACACATTAAAAACACCTATAAAGATTTAAGCTAGCAAATTCATTCATTCTGGTGACCCTGGGATTGGAGCAGGCAACCTTCCGATCACAGGTATAGCATCGTAAACACGCCCAGAGCACAGACTACGATGTGTACTGGCAGTCTGTTTACAAACAGCTATGAACATTCAAGGATACTAACCTTTCGAAGTTGCAACACATCGCAGAGAAACATGAAGTCAAGTGAAACAGAACACTTACAAGAAACTGCAGATGTTACCAGGTCTGACCTGCTCCCCCGCCCCCCCAGGCCCCCCAGCCCCCCCACAGACAGCAGCGGAGAAGGGGATTAAGGCGGCGATAACCAGCATCCAAAACGTCTTCCAGTCAATGCCATTTCACAGTGGAAGAGAGACAGTGACCAGAGTAGTGAAGCTGTTTCCCCTACTGTGCAGAAAAAAGGTTGCCTTTGTGAGTAAAGATGCTGCATAACTTACGATGGGGTTATGTTCAGATGAGACATATGATACACTTGGGCGTTTAATTGGTATTGGGCTTGGGAAGAACGGTTAAACACATAAAACACACTGTATGATACGGTAATAAACACTATGATACGGTAATTAACACTGTATGATACGGTAATTAACACTGGATGAGATGTGCATACTGCTGAGAGCACCTACAGTCTGTACGTGCTACTGAATCAATGCTCCATGACATCATCCCAGTAGAACGAATTGTACGACATGTGGCCAGCCCAGGAACCAATCAATACTCAAAGTTTTATGACTACTAAACGTGTAGTGTTGTCACGCCATTGTAAAGCTGTAGTATCTTAAGGCAAAGCATCAAATAGCAAGGAGCATCTGTATAACATGACACATAAGACTAAAGTAACTCTTAAAGCCAAATGTATGTGTCCAAATCATCTATAGTGATCAGCCATAACATTAAAACCACTGACAGGTGAAGTGAGTAACATTGATTATCTTGTTGCAATGACTCCTGTCAAGGGGGCCATCATATATTAGGTAAGTGAACAGTCAGTTCTTGAAGTTAATGTGTTGGAAGCAAGAAAAATGTGTAAGGATCTGAGAAACTGACATGGGC
>JAODJU010000033.1:1685101-1695579 GCA_026776725.1 Gnathonemus echidnorhynchus | reverse complement strand
GCCGCACACAGAGCGCTCCGGCCCGGCGCTGAGGCCGCACACAGAGCGCTCCGGCCCGGCGCTGAGGCCGCACACAGAGCGCTCACACACGAGGTCAGCAGCCGCGTCTCAGCTGCACACTCAGTGCCCCCTTAGGATGGCCAGCTCTGTGCCACACACACCTCTGCAGTCGGCACGTTATTCCCTTGTTCGCAAGACAGCCACGTTTAATAATACGACAGTATTCAAAAATGCAAACACGTCGTAATTTACAGCGTGCAGTAAAGGGACAAACTTTAAAGGATCTGTTTGCACATTTCCTGAATGGAAACTACAAACATTCCACAATTCAAACAGATAGTGTTGGGTACAGATGGCATTACTAGAAGGACAGACTGAATCTGAAGGTGCCAGCTTAGTGATTTTTGTTCCTAAAAAAAGTTCACAGATGTCAACTGCACATGTGGAATGGGGCCTGAGAAAGCTTCAAAAATGTTTGAACCGAGCACAATCTGTCATGCGAAATGTTTGTCATGACGCCCAGCTCCTACTCGCCCCTTTTTAAATGATGGATTATTAATACAAACACTGATTATTAATGATTCAACAAGTAGATTCAGCATAAACAAAAATAAAAGCCTGTCCATTCAACTAACTCAGAAACTCAAATAGTTTTAACGAATCTGATTTACTGAACAATGTCCAATTCAGATTCCATGTTCTAATTAACTATTTAGTTTAATCCTGGATACAAACCCATATCAAAAGAGCTGACTGCGCTTAATAAGAACAGAAAGCTTCGCTTAAATGTCTAATGCAAAGTTTTTAATCACATAAACTGACTTTTACGGCAGTAATAAATAACAGAACAGAGATGGTGCAGATGAGGCCGTCATCGGATTTTCACATGACAAATAGTTAAAGTTATGTAGCTGTGGATGCTACACTAGCCAAGTACCGACAACAAGTGACGATTAAACAGTAACAAGGTCGGCGGGGGGTGGGGGGGATGGGGGGGGGCTGAGCAGGCTTCCTTACCTCCGTTCTGAGTGATGTATCGCACCCAAGGCAGGGCCTGGTACCCGCTCTTCTCAATGATCTTCAGGTAGCGCACCTGAAAGGCGATGCAGGAGCGTCACGGTCAGAAGCCCATATCAGCTGCCCCCCCGCCTTATATGGTCCTGCCCGCTGTGCATTCTGACCAAAGTCACCCCAGAGCGCGAATAACGGCGTCTGTCAAATGCTGCATGCTTGTCCAATGGACAGTATAGGACACTGCGCCTGTGATTTTCACCCACACATCAGCACAGGCTGCATTGGCAGGGCCTGCTGCAACCCTAACTTCACTGCACAGGCCTTGGGGCTCAGGCCGTCAGGACATCACTCAGAATCAGTGCCAGTAAACCATGGGAAATTTGTACCGCAAAGAACAACATATGAAGAAGTAGTAGTTAAGAAACTGCAGGCATTAATAGAAATTGGGGAAATGGCACCTTTCACTAGTTATAAAACGTGTGCTTTTTCCCTTCTCCTTGTGAAACTACAACTGAGTTTGCAGGGGCCAAGGAAAGAAAACATTGCATAATTTTTTTGTGAAATTACAACTTATTCTACACGTGGCAATGCATTGCATAAGCTGAAAAAATGCAATAAAATGAAAAAAAGCAAATCTAATTTATAATTATGGGGGGGGGGGAAACTAGCTGCTAATGGTCATTTACAATAAACTGCACTTTATATTTTTGTAATTAGTGTCAATTAAGTTTATTAAACAAGGAGGTTACTAGGCAAGCCAACTGCCATCCGTCCTCCTCAAAGATAAGGATCTTCTGCTTGATATTTCACATTGCCGAAGAGCTAAAACGCAGATCAAATATTAACAGACTGACAGAAAATGAAATCTCTATGAAGATTTCAACTTTCAATTTTGTTATCCGCACAACACTTTTACTATGATTATCCTCTGCAGTGAATCATAGGACAAAGTTCCTTAAGAGTTTAATTTTTCTAAACAAAACAGAAAATCACTTTCAAGCATATTAAACATTTTAAACACACAAATATGCTGCAGCCAGTTATTATGCTGTTACTTAGAAAAGCAGAAATTAGAGGTATTTAGAGACCATATAAAAAAAACTAATAAAAACAGAACAAGGGCAGCAATTGTATTATATAGCTGGCAACAGAGAAAATGGTTACAGCTAAACTGAAACTTGATAGTCTGTAAACAACTCTGGGGCGCCGTAGTTCAGCCGGACCAGCACCGGGGCTGCTGAATCACTGGCAAGATGCGTGAAATTTTTATTTCAGCAAGCAAATATTTTATCCAGGGGGGTGGGGGGTGATAAATCAGAGCTTTGGGCTAATGGAGGTGCAGAGGAAGCGCAGATGGGGTAAGAGGAGGGGCGGACCCCTGTGGACACGTCCGGGGTCATCCAGCTGAAAGCCCGGCAGGAAGCACACGAGGGCACCACACTGCACCACACTGCCACTTTCACAACACTGCCACGGCCACGCCCAAGAAAGTCAGTTGTTGGGTTTTGCGAGGCCGAGCGCATGGCCGGGCACTGGGCACGCCGATCACGGCCGTCTATGATCTACGATGCGGAGGCGAGCGACCGCGCAGCGCGCATTCTGAACGCACTCGTCATCACCTGGGCGGTTTGTGAGGCCAAAACCATCTCAGAGCCCCGGCTACTGGCAGATCGCTCGGAACAAAATTGCCCTGTTCGCTCAAAGATACAGGAACAGAATCCAGGAGGTGATGCACTGTGAAGAGACACCTTCTCCTTCCATGAAGGCTTCTGCACTGTTTGGTCCTTTGCAGAGAAGCACACACACAACTCCCATAATCAGAGGTTACATCAGAAATATTAAACTTAATAAAGGGGCCACGAGATCATGTGTGTCACACGCAGAGCATGATGCGCGCAGACCGGAAAAGCCTACAGGTGCATGCTGAAGGTTCTGGGTACAGAGCGGAGATTCCTGTGAGCCCCGTGTCCCTGGAAATTTGTTGACATTTTCTGCATCAAATAATGCCAAACGTGTACCTGAATATTTGTCACTTCAAACTGTGCCTGCACACCAGAAACCAAACCATGTACTGACACAGTAAACCGTTTCGATATCGCCGACTGGCGGAGCCGCGAAAACAGGCGAAAAACAGCCATTTCTGCCTCTTGGAATGAGAGCTCAGCCACTTGAGAATCTACTCAAAACGGGTAAAGTGGCAGCACCGAAACTTCAACAGAGACGTCATTTTAATCACTGCCTCCGGGGGGGTGCCTCGCTCGCGCTACCTGGAAAGATCTCATTTATACTCTTTCACAGAAAGTTGCTATAACAACGGGAGAAAACAGACTTCAGCAGCATGGGCCAGCAGGCTGGCTCTGTCAGCAGCTGAGTGACTGCAGCGTGCAGCTCCCCACACGCCACAAGGAATGCGTGTGGTGCAGTGCATCGTCGCATGGTTTGGACGCCGCATACGGCTTCTCCTCACCAGTGCTTCTGAGCAGCAGCTATTAAGCCATAAATGAAGCCCTGATCTGTGCTGCTGACCCATCAAAGGGATCAGAATTAACCAGAACACAAGCTCTCTGAGTCAGACTCACCACTACATATTTTCTGACCAAACTGGGCCCCAGCGTCTCTTTTTAATGCCTAGTGACCCCCCCACACCTCATTGTGGGTGAAAGTTTAATTCTGATGAAACAGCCATTCGCTGACGCTCTCGCCCGGCGTACATCTGAGCCGCTGTTTTGGTAAAGGTGATAAACTGCTTAACTAAACTCTAGCTGGAACATGTGTTGTTAATAAGCAGTACTAACCTTTCAATGAACTCAGCAGATGTGAATAAACACTACATCATAATGAGAGAAGGAAGAGCAGCGGCCAGCTCTATTTGATTAAAAAATGTTCCATATATGTGAAAACTTCCTCATCTACCGAGAAATTCGAATCTAATGTGGTTTTTCTGGGTCTCAGTTCCGTGTGGGATGCCTAATATTCAATGGATGTCAATCGAGTTTAGGAGGAAAAACAAAAAATTGAACATAACAAGAACATCATTCTAGAAGAAAAAGTATGCCTTCTCACATCCAATCAGCGGCACATCACTGCCTTCCTGTGGGACTGCGAAGACGCAAAAAGTGCTGGTCAGCGTGCTGCGCTGCCAATGCGCCATCGCATATTTACGCGCTCGATCCTGCAGCGGTGCATCGGTGAGGACTGGAGCCGCTGGCCTGAGATGCTCATCTGCATTAAAGCGCGCAGATGATTAACAAGGACGGAGGAGATGGGAACCGGCACGCATGTCGTTTTTAAGATTTACTGCGAAGAAAAGAGGAAGCGTGTGCGTAAAACCGGCCCTGGCGAATAACGGGTAATAAAACCAACATCGGGCTGGGAAGATGCTCTTCAGAGACGTGCAATCGTATCGTCAACTGAGGATGCAAATAAGGCCATGTTAGCGTGTGACACTAATGCAGCCTCGTGATGGCATGTATCTGAGAGCGGCCTTCCAACAGCAGCCCCATTAAACACCAACTCGCTCTTAAAAAGTTCCTCACTCAAACACTTCTCTGTTATTTATTTTACTGCTGGGGGGGCGGGCAAAGTTAAGAGCACATTTTGATGAAGCCTGAAATTTCTTCACTGGTGTGTTTTTTCTTCTTTATAAACCAGGAAATTGGAAACAATGCTGCAGGGGGAACCTCAGTCCAGCGTAAATGAAAAGACTTTCCTTTCATTCTTCCTCTGAGAGCTGGATCGCTGGCAGTAGATGGGGAGGCTGATTACACCTCCCGGGAACCTGGCCAGGGTGCAGACAGCGGGAGTCTCCCAAAACCGGGAAAGCAACACTTCAGCTTTCCAAGTCAGAAAGCACCACGGTGCTCTGAAAGGACTCCACAGAAATTACCCGGGGCCCCTGCTACGGCTACAGCTACGCTTAACCCACAGCGGCTCCATAAAACCCAGGTATCCATCACCTACATCATTTTCTCAGTGGTCGTGTCCTACAACAGAATTGCTTTATGGTGGAAAATACAAAAAACATTTAAATTTCCAGAAAATGTCACCCTGTTTTACATGCACGTGTGCTGTACGTTCATTTCAGACCGTGATCTTAATTCCCTCTAATCACCATCAGAGATTATTTGAGATCTAACAAAACGCCCTAATAAACAAATATCTGGTCATTGGTGAAGCAAGAGCGCCATCTTAGGGCAGAGTGAGGTTCTACGGAATTTGAGAAGACAAGCCCTTAGTGGCTGAGTAGGGTACTACAGGACCTACCTGAATTCCAGAAGTGGTGAAGTATGGGATTTCAAACTTCACACTGATGGGTGGCTTCCCTTCTTTGTCCTCTGCCTCCACACTAGGCAGCCCGAAGTGTGCCCGCATCAGGTACTCCTTACCACCCTGAGGGACAGCACCACCGTCAGGGCTTCCAGCAAATTACACTTGGAAATTAGAACTGACCAGAGCCACAGGAAAAACATACTGGAGATGAACAAATGAAGTGACTTCAGATACAAACATCCAGTTTCTCTAAATGCTCAATATTCAAACCAACACCAAACAGCAGGGGTATTGATTTCCTGCAGTGAGGCTGAGGCTCACCGGGAACGACTTGATGGACCAGACTATCTCACTGTTCTCTGGTATCCACTTCACACTGCCTACTGTGGTCTTGAACTTGGGCGAGTCTGCGTCAGTGGGGACAGGGATATGGATCTCCACGTTGTTGGCAGTCGACCTCCTCTTGAACTGACTCTTGGCCTATGGAACGGGCGGAGACCAAAGTTTGTGTTTCAGAGTCTGCACATAGTGAAAAATCAATGCAGTTGAAAGCAACTCGACACACCCAGCTTAGGGCACCTGGCGTTTTTACATGTACAGGACATGGTCAGACAGAAAGCAAGTCTCTCATTGTAATATTATCGGTCTGTGGGTGGTGGTGCAGCACATGCTACCAAAGCACCAAGGGCCCTTAGAGTGGAAATGACGGATGTTCACCTTGATCATATACTCGATGCGGCTGTGCGAGTGCTTCTCAATCACCGACTCGATCCAGATTAAGGGCTTCACCTGCTACACAAACGCCCATTACACACACACGCACCATTAACAAGTCACCATCCCCCCCCCCCCTCCATCATTACCGTACATACATGCGTGTTGAGACGGTAGGACATGAGCTCAAACTCGCCATCTGGTGGTATGAAGGAGATGGTGCGGTCGTTCTCGAATCGGGAAAGGCGCACGCACTGGTGGAACTTGACGTCCTCCAGCTCCACAGACTTGCTCTTCCCTCCTGTGGATATCAGCAAACCAGACAGGATGACAAATAGATGTACAGTCAGACCTGGGACATTCGCCAGGTTCCAGAACCCGTCACGAGTGAGGAAGATTCGTGGATGTATGGTAGAGTGACTAAAAATGGTAATATGTGCTTATTTCTATAGTTTAAACCCTAAATATGACCCCAGTCATGCTCCCAAAACACTTAATTTCATTTAAAAGTTAGCTTAATACATTACCTTTAAAAAAACAAATGTTTGATGTAATAATAGAGTACAGTATTGCCTAACGGATATTTGTCACACTAGCACATTTACAGTACAGTATACTAATGTTACTCCTACTAATTCATAGAACACAGCATTGGCTGCCATTTTCTTTTGCATTCACAGTAAGGTAAAATGAGTAAACAAACGGGACTGTAAACTTATTGACAGAAGTCATATATGTAACCAAGGTACAATTCAATAAAATACATAAAGGAAACATGTACTGTACGTACAGGGTACTGGTACTCAATCAATTAAAAAATACGAAAAGATGTACATAAATAATAAGTTGTAAAAACACTGTGTGTGCGCTAACCATGAAAAAGAGAGAACGTTTACGTTAATGTGTACTTACTATTACAAAATAGTAAATTAACTACTTTCTAATATTTATGTAACCATTAGCGTTCCAAAGGGAATAAATTTTGCAAATGGGATTCGCATCTTGTAAAGATACAGTACAGTACATAAAAAGGAATGTTTCCATAAGAAAGCCACGTTTTGTAAGGGATTTTTTTTAATGATTTATATTATATGTCTTGAACTTTCCCCAAAAACACAGTAGAATCTTCATTAACTATTTTTTTTACCAATTTTACACTTAAAAGCATAAAAGCTTATAAATTACTACGAAAATTATACATAAACACTTCTGTAGGGTTTTTCGAGGATTTCACATATGTGCAAAAAAATTGTGGATGCAAATAAGTTTGGTTCCAATAAAATTTTCACGGATCTGTGACGCGAATTACGAAGCGCGAATGCACGAGGGCTGACTGTATCTTAAAAAACTACACATATTAAATGATCGTTAATAAAAAAAAATAAAATACTATATTGCATACAACGCCATTTCCAAAAAAGTGCAAAATGTAAATAGCAGAATGCAATGATTTGCAAATTATATAAACCCATATTAATACTAATCTAACCGAAAAAAAGAACAAAGACAACAAAAGAAACGCTATTGTTTTATGACAAATATATGTTCAATTTGAATTTGATGCCAGCAATGTTTAAAAAAAATCAGGGAGAGGTGCACGTTTACCACTGTGCTGCATCAGCTCTTTTAACAACTCTGCAAATGTCTGGGAACTGAGGAAACCAGATGCTGAAGTTCTGAAAGTGAAATGTTGAACCATTCTTGCCTGATACGGGATTTCAACTGCTGGACAGTTCAGGGTCTGTTTTGTCAAAGTATCAAAGAAGTAGCCCAGCTGGTTTGTAACTTTAGGTACTGGTACTCGACTGGAAGTCAATGGAAAAGGGAAAGTACCAAGAGTACCGTGTATGAAGTATGGCACCTGGTGCGGTGGAAAAGCGCCCTAAAATGTTACCTTACTACCAAAAAACAAAGTATAAAGGCAGAAGCTACATTTGGGTATATGACTGAAGGACTTGCTTCAGCATGTGGCTCCTTCACAACAGTCGATACTTCTGTTATTTTGTTTATTTTCTTATAGAAGAAAACGCCAAACTGCAGAACATAAGCAGTGTTGTCTCTCTCATTTGCATATTTGCTTTTATTTTTTAAGCCATTCGATCATCTAGCAGCAACCCTGCCAGCGAACAAACACACAGGAGGAGACAACAATAACACACTAGTTAGAGGACTGGGTCGAAGGTGAAAGCAAACATGAACTCACGGCCAGTGTTCTCAAACAGGACCTTGTCGTTCAGGCCGAGGCGCAGCTCAGGCATTCCCGACAGAAAGACACGCATCTTAATGGAGCCCACGATCTCACTGCGCAGCACATTCCCGTTGGCGCTCACCTGCGGAGGAAGGCGGGGTCAGTTGGCCATCGAGGTTCAAGGGTGCCAAGAAGGCATGTGGGGGGCTGTTCTGCTTTCTAATGTGCAGGAAGGGGAGGGGACAGAAAATTCTGGTACAAAACAAAAAGCCCCCTACCAAAAGATTAACAGACTCGATGACGTCCAGGAAGACCTCGTTTTTCCGGTACTTGATGCCCTCTGACCTCCAGGACACGGCATTGGTGACAGTGGCAGGGGGGCGCGGTGCCCCCGTGTCTAGTTTATGGCCCTCCTGGGTGATGTACCTAGACAGATACAAACAAAACATCTAAAGGAACAACCAGAGGAACTGTCTGAAGACAACTTGTGGGCAAAGGTGGGACAAGCCAGGAAGGCTCTGAACTTAGAGTCGCGGAAGCTCACTCCTGCAGTATCTTGCTGTCTGTGGTCTGGGGGTAACCAAAGTCCATCAGCTCATCCAACAGCTCGTAGATGATGACAAAGTTGTCCCTGATGCTCTCCTCCTCCAGTTCCTTGAAGTACTCTGAGAACACCTGTGTATCACGGCAATCCATCAGACGTCTGAAGCACAGTTCATACTGCACTTGTCTGTGTGCCGTTACGGTTTCCGCACGGCCGGGCACGTGGATTTACGCCTACATTCATTTTTCCATGTACATATACAGTCGCAGTCAGCACATGCATACAGCAATGATATTCCACCAGACCAGCAGACTGCACCTACTGGATACACCTAGTAATGCTCTACTGATTCCTCGCATATGTGCAGTAGACACAACAGATGCAAGTAGACAGATCCACAATCAGGACTGCATGCAAGTCCGCATCACGCGCTTAAGCCTCCATAAACCCACTGTGCCTTTCCTGTCTGTCTTATTAGAATAGAAAACATTATACTTAATTCAACTGGAGAAAAAAAGTAGTATTGCTATAGGAATCCTGCCTGTGGGTCTGGCTGTTATGTCACTGCTTTTTCTTCACTAAAATTGCTTTTGTTTGACATGAATACAAAACTCCCAAAAGTCATTCCCTCCAGCTGGCGTCTGTAGGTGGATTTTACCGCTAAGAGACTTTGCTGTTTAGAGCTCCTTGTTTTCTCTTGTGTAGTCCTATGGCAGTAGGACAGTAATAAACAAACAAATACAATATCACAAGCTGGGTTAAAATGTGATCCTTAGGTTATAAAGCTACAGAGAGCAGGCATCAGTAAACAGAAAAATAAATGAATTGAGAAAAGAGGGTGATCATGTCCCCGATCATGCTAAACAGGAAAGTGACTGAACCTTCAGGCCACAGAGGGGGACAGACCCAAAGAAAAATTCCAGGCAAATAAAACTTCAACAAGAATGAATGCTTTGCAAACATTTTTAGTTCTGAATACACTGATGTGAACCAACATATGTATTTTAACCTGCACTGAACCCCCTGCTGCATTTTCTAACACTATTAGCTAAATGAATAAAACATAATTGTCTACTATTTAAGCAAATTTACTTATAGACTTTCTGAACTAGAAAGTTCCAAGAAAGTATTGACACAAGAGCTCTACTCACCTGGATTATCTTGTAGAGGAAGGAAAAGACCAAGGATACAGAAGCATTTTTCTTCGATGTGGCAACAACTGATTTAAAATTAAGTTAAAGGAAAAACAGACATTATGTAAAAAAAAATTATCTTACATTTCATTACCTATGTCTGACAGAGGCTTCATGAGGACTACGGCCTGCAGAATGCAGTGGAGAAATCTCAAATATTACTAGGTCAAGTATTCCATCCATCCAGCTAACTTCCAAAAACAAATTCAGAACAGGAATAAACACACACACGGCATTTTAGAGATACCAAATTACATGAGATGCATTCTAAATGATTAATATAGATAATGAAATCTATTAAAAAAAATATATGGGTAATTTAAGCCCGTTAAAAGCCGGACAGAAAAACACTTCGGGAGCTTAGCTCATTTTTGGATTATTGTTGTTGGATTGCTTTCTTTGGTTTGATTACTCGTGTATGACATTTGATTTCTTGGTTTACGATTCTTTGCCTTACCCCTTTTCTGTACTTTTGCCCAGTCTGCTTGATTTTCTGGTTATCGATCTTTTGCTTGCTTTTGGTTTACGTCTTCGCGCGCCCCTCGAACTTTGACGC
>JAODJU010000033.1:1634535-1654508 GCA_026776725.1 Gnathonemus echidnorhynchus | reverse complement strand
AATTAAACTCTGTGCCATTCTATTCCTATTAAATCCGTAGAAAATGAGAAAGTAGCCGGGTCTTGTAAATCTGAGCCGCTTAAGGAAGAGCCCCTGGAACAGCCGTCCGAAGAAGAGCCCGCCGCCATCGAGGGCTCTCTGAACTATGAACCGGAGGAAGACAATGTGTCCGTCGCCATTAACGCTGACGATGCCTTCAATCTGGAGAGCGAAGCGTCGGTTAGCGACATGGAAAAGGGCGAGTCGAAAGAAAGCGAGGGAAAATCGAAAGCGGAGGACAAGCACTATGTTCAGGAGGACGTAATGGACACGGACAATGCGTGCACGCAGGCCTCTAGCTTAAACGAGCAGGGTTCGAACGAAAAATGCGATGTCAAGTCGGAAGCGAAGTCAAAAGCGGTGGGTGAGGAAGATGGCAGGAAGACGGAAGAGAGTGCTGCGGAATCCACGGCAGTGAAAGAGTCCTCCTCTCTTGAGGGCGATGATCAGAAAAAGAGGTTTGTTGTTTTCTGTATACTAGAACAATGGCTATCTTTGTTATAGTGGCTCCTTTGTTTATGAGCTTGGTGCACTTGGAGGTAAAATGGTCTCCGCATTTTGTCTCAAGTTTTTTTTTTTTTGTTTGTTTTTTTTTTTATAACTCCCCTCATCGTCATTCCCATTCCCCTTCTTTCGTAATATGCTCAGAGTTTCTTGGGCCTTAACGTTGGCTGTCTGACATTCTGCCATCGTTGCTGTTCATGTCGCGTTATCGTAACGCAGCACACGCCAAATGTGCTCGTAGGCCGCACTTCCGCTGTCGTGTTCAAGGTAGGTGTTTCCGCTTTGGACGTGTGTCACCCCAGCTGGGGGTAAGACCTTTCCAGATGCTGACATGTTTTCTCTCTCTCTAGCACTGATGAGGAAAAAGGTAGCAAGCCTGAATCCAAAGATGAGAAAGGTGAGTGTCTTGCCCCCCCAGTTTTTCTTTTACAATGCGATTTACTTCAGTGAGTCTTTCATGTAAACAATGCATCAGATTTGTTCTACCTGCAAGCTTTTGTTTTCTGCGTTTCGCGGTGTCCGTAGCCTTAAGGCTGGTTCATACTTGACGCGGACGTGCCACCATACACACGTGACAGTGGTGGTGTAATTTTCGTCACAGGCCTGGCACGAACCGTACAATTTGAAATGACACGGACTGTCCGTCCAGTCATGCGAACACGCTTTGATCATTCATTGGCCGGGGGAAAAGTAGCAGAAGGTCAGGAAGGAGATAGGAACAAAGGTCCTTTATAATCATCTTTTTCTACACTCTCTGATCAAACTGAAAACAAATATGACTGGCAGAATTGAAGAAAGGTTGATAGGGAATTTACTTTAGTTCAATAATATTGAAAAACAGGATGTTTTATTTCTGCTAGTTTGGGAAGCAGCATTTGTTGTCGTTTGTGTAGCTTATTTTCCGTTTCTCAAATGTTTTACGCTATATGCTAACTCTGCCTTGCGTACTCAAAGTTCATGATGCATAGTCAGTTCTTGAAAAAATCTTACTTTTAATATGACATCCATACCACGCATCATAAACGTGACTTAAGAGCACATTTGCTCTGCAGCCTGGCATGTTGCCACAAGAAGTGTGAACATTGGGGATCTCGGACGATCTGGCACTATGGCACGCATGCCGTGTCTGGGCTGTGCCCGCACAAAGTATGATCCAGGCCTCGCAGTGCCGCTTACCATTTGATGCGATGGGTTAACAGCGCATGGTGGTTTTCCTGAAGCTGCATACTTGTAAGCTGTTGTTCTGTTGGTCTGTGAGCATCACGCACGCGTCTGTCCCCCCCTCGTGCCTGAAGCCCCGGCCAGCGCCCAGGCCGCCACCAGCAGCGGCCGGAACCTGTGGGTTAGTGGCCTCTCTTCAACCACCAGAGCAACGGACCTCAAGAACCTGTTCAGCAAATATGGCAAGGTTGGTCCCGTGCTCCAGACTCGGTCTGCAGTGAAGGGTGGAGCCCTTTCCATGGTTGACTGGTGTTTGCTGTGACACTGAGTTTGCCTCCTGTCTTGCCCCGTTGGTGTTTATGGTGAATGCTCTCCTTGTCTATGCGGAGACCTTTGCCGCCCCCCATTAAGGCTTCCCACCATGCTTTGGAAATCCCCCCCCCCCCAGGTCGTTGGAGCGAAGGTGGTGACGAACGCCAGGAGCCCGGGGGCACGCTGCTACGGCTTCGTCACCATGTGCTCCACTGACGAGGCCACCAAGTGCATCAACCATCTGCACCGGACCGAGCTGCATGGCCGGATGATCTCCGTGGAGAGGGTAAGCGGCCGCGCCTCAGAGACGCGGCGTGGACTGCAAACCAGAGTTCACCCTGCGCTCCTTCTCCTAATGCCCTACAGAACAGATGTTTATAAATCCCATCTTTTGTTTCAAGGCTAAAAACGAACCTGCCGGAAAGAAGCCAGCTGACAAGGCTGATGCCAAGAAGTCTGGAAGCGACAGACGCCATTCCTCAGACTCAAAGCCAGAGAAGTAGGGCCCTCATTACACTGCGCGACGGCAAACCCCGCAGGCTGAGGTGGTCGCTTACCTCTCCGTTTTGCTTTATATGTCAAAGGTCTGATGCCAGTAAGGATGAAAAATCAGAAGGTCCTGAAGCAGGAAAGGATGCCAAAGGTATGATGTCACAGAACTTCACTCTATCTTCAGTTTGCTCTTCGCTTCCTGGCTTCTTTAGTTTAATGATGCATCACACACAGCAAGGTTTTCAGTCATTTTCTAACCAATCTATGTATGTACATTTTTTTTGAGCAGTAACATGATTTTAACATTCATAATCTGACGTTAAAATGGCAAGTTGCCGTTTCCGTATCCACTGGCTAGACCTATGCAAAGATCAGGTCAATACAAAATCCATCTAGGGAGATTCTGTGCAAATGTCAGCCACACCCAGGGAAAAAAGTATTGTGCACAGGAACAGAGCCATTTTAAAGATGGCTGCCCATCTGTGTCTCATTTCATCGTTTGGTTTTACACACATGCTTTCTGCTGTTGTCTCAAATTCAGTTTGTAGAATATCTGTAGTTTGTCACATCCATGTTATTTCTAATATGTAAATTAATACATGAATTTTGAAGATTTATTCTCAACCCAGGAGGTTACGTGAAAAGATGCAAATGTGGACTCATTGGCACTAAACTTGTCTATGCTATGAGGAGTTTTGAGTGCCTTCTAATAGTTACAGTTACAGACTTAGAAAAGGTGTTCTGTCCGTTTTCTTTTGGCACTAATTATAGGTGGAGAATCTCAGGGAGGGACTGTTCACTGGCTTCGCTTGTTGCTCAGCTTAAAAAATAACAGAAACTGCGCCAGTAATTGTGTTCGCAGCAGTGTTGACTGCACATGATCGGACCTGTAATGCAGTTAAGCGTTCTGCTGTGAGATGAGTGAAGTGGTGGCTTGGGGCAAATCTGGAACAAGCAGGTTAATATGTACAAACACCATAACAGGAGCAGTAACCAAAGGTGAGATCACAGCCAATTCTGGCCCATATTTCCACGGCAGAAAGGAGACTCGTGACATTCAGGTCATTTTGTTAAACTGTTTTTATGAGAAGCAAGTTACTGCGAGGCCTATTTATGGGAAAACATAAAGTGGGGGATAAGAGCAGGCATGGGCTGCTGATCCGGCTGCGGAGTGGGGACTCCTGCGGGCTTTCGGGAGCTACATGACTTAATCAAGTCACAGATGTGACACTTGTTTTGTGCTGTGAGACGCCAGGTCCTGTTGGGGCTGAAAGTAGCCAGCAGCCTGCATGAGGGAGTGGCTGATTGTACTCATAGTGCCCTTACTGAACAAGACATGAAACCTCGTCTGCAGCAAGTTAGCGGACGCTGCTGGTTTGTGATGGCGCCGCGAGAGAATGAGTCACAGAAACATTCCTGTGTTTTGTACCGTATGTTTAAAAAGCTGTAAGCTCAACAGAGTGTGGAAGGACCTTGCCGAGTAATGCAGCTGGGAATAGCCAGCCTTTGCTAAGCAGGCCCATGTTGTATGTTTAACCACACGATGTCGTGCAAATACCCAGTAAGGTTGGCAAGTGTGACGCGATACTTAAGGAAGTACAGCTGGCTGGCGCAGGACGCCACGTGAGAGTCTCCAGTGGCGTCCCGGAACAGACAGCAGAGCAAATCTGAGGAAATGACTTCTGCCCCCTGTAATCCAATCTGTTTATACTGTATACCAGGGTCTTAAAATCAGATAACCTCGGGAGCACTGGCTACTCTCCCAAGGGGGCGATTTGAGCTAATTTTTATGAGCAGTGAGAGAAGTGAGGGAGAGTAAGAGTGGTGTGACGTTTATATCCCACTAATCTCCACTGGGGGGGAGGCCTGCCTGGGGCTGCACGTCGCTGGGGGGGAGGCCTGCCTGGGGCAGTGTTTTTGCATAGGTAGGAATGTTTTGTTCTAAAAATGAGTCCACCATGTTGGCGTAAGACGGCCTCGACTGGGGATTTTTTGGTGACCCGTTTGCGATGAATGACCCGTGCTCGTCCCGGGCTGCAGGGCGTGGCGCCGAGAGGACCGTGGTCATGGATAAATCCAAGGGGGAGCCGGTCATCAGCGTCAAAACCAAGAGCAAGGAGCGAGTAAGTGCCCCGCATTCCCGCCTCTGCCTGCTTCGCCCACCACAGGGGCGCCCACACTAAACCGCGCCTCACTGGCTCCCGTCGTCCAGAGCACCAAGAGCCATGATCGCCGGTCTTCGAGCAAGGAGAAGAAGGACATCCTCTCCTTCGACCAGATCAAGGAGCAGCGTGAGCGTGAGCGCCAGAGGCAGAGGGAGCGTGAGATCCGGGAGGTGGAGAGGAGGAGGCATTCTGGGTAAGGCCAGGCAGCCTGTGTTAGGAATGAAAGTGTGCGCGCCGTTCGGGAGCATGTCTGAATCCGAGCTCATCATAATGTCTGGTTCTGTGAGCCCCCTGCCTTCCAGTCCCCTAATGATAAATTTTTTGGTGCTGCTGCTGGGGACCACAGCGAGCGAGAGCGGGACCGGGACGGCCGCGCCGAGCGGGAGAGGATCCGCCTGTTCCGGGAGCGGGAGGAGCGGGAGCGGCTCATGCGCAAGCGCAACTGGCTGGAGGTGGAGAAGCAGCGGCTGGACGCGGACCGCATGGAGCGGGAGTTCCTGGAGCGGGAGCGCATGCGCGTGGAGTATGAGCGCCGGCGGGAACAGGAGCGCATCCACCGCGAGCGCGAGGAGCTGCGGCGGCAGCAGGAGCAGCTGCGCTTCGAGCAGGACCGCCGGCCCCTCAAGCGGCCTTACGACATGGACCGGTGCGTGTCCGGCTGCCCATGTGGCAGGGGGGTCCCTGCTCCCCCCCCGGAGAGTGCTGACCACGCTGCCGCTTTCCAATAGGAAGGACGACTGGCAGGACAAAAGGCTCGCCATGGACGACCGCTACGGACGCTCGGACTTTGGCCGCCCGGACCGCTACCAGGACTTCGATCATCGAGACCGGGGCCGTTACCATGACGACATCCTTATGGATAGGTCAGTTGTGATGACGGGGCCAGTGAGAGGACTTGGTTTTACTGCAGCTAGCAAATAGTACGGAGCCAGAAGTTGTCACTTGCCTGGCTGCCCGTAAGGGGGGGGTGAAAAGAGGAATTTTAACAGTGGGACCCTCCTGGAAGGCGGCCAAAATTCAAATTTGGTTTGGATTTTTCCAGGGTCCAGTCCAATCTTTCTGTGCCCTTGATTCCTCACAAGACACCGGCCTATTAAACCAGTAAAATATTTTGCTCAGAGCCAAGCTCTGTGCTTTCATTTGATTGATCAGCCATTTCATGGGGTTTGTTGATCTAATGGTGTGACGTGGGAATGGTGTCCTGTAGCCGTCAAGCTGTTTCTGCTCTTCCAGGAGAGACGCGTCACGGGGCATGATGGGAGACAGAGACGGGCACTTTGACCGCAATGACAGGCACGGCAGAGACTCTCGGGACAGCTGGGGCTACGATAAGCGGGGCCTCAATCCCAGGTCAGGCCTTATCCACCTTCTGTCTGTTTGTACCTTGTCATGCTTTGTTCATACACAGAACCATTCCTGTTCAAAGCAGCTTAATTTCAGCCAACTTAGATTTTGTTTTTTTAAATCAGTGGCTGCGCATTTTATCCACCTTTGACTCGGGCATTATTTTCTGTTTGTCATTATATGTTACGGTAATGTTTCTGCTGTCTGCCTTGACCCTCATGATACTTTTACTGCTGCACATCAGTTGAAAATAGAGTTTTTCTCTCTTGCATTTTGAATTCCTTTTTTGTTAGTTAACCTTTTCTTTACTGGTGGATTTGTGGCATCCGTCTCACGGTGTGATCGTGTCTTAGGGACGGCCGTGACTGGGACTCTGGGCGGAAAATGGATGGTGACAGAGGATGGCAAAGTATGAAACCTTTGTGAATAGTTTAGCTACTAGGGCTGGACTAAAACTGTCCACGCGGTTTTAGCATAACGTCACATGACGTCACACGCCTATGGGATGTTTTTGTTGTAAGGTCTAAACACTTTACTGAAGGCACTTGTGGAATGAGGATCTGATCTGCATGGCTTCTGTAAAGCTTTGACAGCTGCACACATATCTGTTGTCAGCAGTTTGCTTGTGGCCTTGTCTCCTTCAGGTGAGAGGGGCATGCCCGGGCAGAGTCACATGGGACGAGGAGGAATGTCAGGGTAGGTACTGAAACTTGCATGGAGTAATGTGAACGCGGCAATAGTCAGTCACACTTTGCGTAATGACGTTTCAGTCAGTTTTCAGTCATTAAGCGGCGAATGACCTGACCTGGCGTCGGTGTCTGACGGTGACTAATTGCCGCCTTTTTTGGGGAGGGCTTTAGCTACATGCAAAGCGAGATGAGAGGTTTCTGATTTGGCTTTCAGGTCGACCTTCTACCACGTTTGCAGTTTATAAAAAGTCAGGGCAGCGTCTCCCTAACATTGGCAGTTGCAGTAATGCAGTGTCTTCCATTGCGATTTGGGAAGCTGCGCATTGTCGCATGACCGGCTCCTGTTTTCAGCCGGAGTCTCAGCTGTCCATGTGCAGCTTCCTAGTCGGAGTTTCGAGCCTCCCAGTGAATGGTCGAACAGGAAGTGCTTAGCACTTGGTTCCCTTTCATAATAAGGAAATCGCAGACAGCCTTGATAGCTTAGCTATGAATTCCTCCTCCTTTCATTTGTGGGAGGCAGCAGTCTTCACAGGTTACAGCCAAAACTTGGTTCCTACTCGTTATTCAGACCCATACAACTTATCGACAGACGGGCTCTGCATGGCCTGCGATGACACTGACGACTGTCTTGTCTCTTGCTCTGCAGCCGTGGAGGTTACATGCAGGGAACTGCCTCGCAGAATTTGTCTGGTGCCCTAAACCGACCCAACCAGATGATGCAGGGCAGCGGAATCCAAGGAGGGGCTTTTGGCCGGCGTTACTGACTCTGTCTCCTGTCCCCCTGTTCAGATGTCCGTGTTTTTTGCCTGCGTAAATATCGCTTCATGCTTTGTGAGTTCAATCCCCCACACTCCCAACTTTTGAAGAAGCCAACGACCAACGTTGTATCAAAGTTTGATTTTTTAAAAGTCCTTTTTTTCATTCCAAATGTTATTTGTTTTAAAAGTCAATGATGTTTTTTTTTCCCCCCTTGTCTTTTAATTGATCAGCGTTGGAAGTAAGATCTTGGTGAGGAACGCTCAGGAACTATACACAGTGACTAACACCAGTGATTTGTGGATTTTAAGGACAAAAGATGAAACATTTTGAATATTTCAATAAACTGTGATTGTGACTGTAACATTTTGTATAGGACAAAACAATTTGCCACCCCCCTCCCCCCCAAACCAACGTTCCACGTTCACTGGCTCTTTATCAAGCAGTTAGTCTGTCCACAGCAGTGAGGTCTCCTTTATTCAGCACAGTGTAGTTCCTTTATCTCACCACACAGTGTCACCCTCAGTGCACGATCTTGACTGTTTCGCTGTGAGATGGCCGTTCTCCCTTAATAAAGCGATTTCCTCATGCAGTTGTAGCTAGCTGGAACTGTCTGATGCATTGGTTTTTCCTGGCTGACTGAACTTGTCTGTATGTATAGTGGTGATATGCAGATGTGGGTGAAATGGCAGAAACAATCCATACGTAAGACTGATGTAACTGAATTGCAGTTGTAAATGCAGCTGTCAGGGTGAGTCAGGCTATGTTGATACTCTTCATACTCTGAGTGCCGCTAAAGGCGTCTCATAATTAGCACTTTTTTCTGTGTGTTTTGATAGCAGCTAATAGAGTTCAAAAGAGGCCAAATGACCCGTGCCTGAACTGGAGGGGGTGTCACCTTTCACCTTTTTCCTGTGTTCAGGCGAGTCCCTCTTGGTGTTTCTCTGTGACCAAGTCAAGGCCCCTGTAGAACCACAAAAGCAAATCTGAGTAGGTGCATGAAGCCCAGGATGAAGCAACATATTCTTATCACTAGATCTGCGCATCAGTGGACCTTAAACGGAACGCTTAGGAGCCGATCTTCCCTTCGTTCATCCCTCAGAGACCTGAAGGTTTCTGCTCCCAAAGAAGGGATTCTGCTGTTCTCAAGATAGTGGCCCCACGCCTTAGGAATTCTTTTGATATTAGGTGTTTCTGGGATTTTCTCCACCCCCTAATTGTAATAAAGTATATATATTTATATTCATATGGATGTTATTCCTCATTTTGTGGGCAGTTGGTCAGTGTTGAGTTGAGTAGTTGTGTGTCTCAGCCCAGCCCATAATATTTCTCCCCTAACCACATGCTCCCTGCCTGTTTACATGAGTCACGTAAGCAAGAGCTGCATAGCTGAGTATTAGGAGTATAGCTTTGGAAGCACTGAAATATTCAGAAAGCCCCCCCTACTCATTAAGCTTAATAAACCGCTGATTTCGGTTTACCCAGCTGGACTTTTTCCTGACCTTTGACCCTCGCTGGGCAAACATTTAGTGGGCTGAATGTTCTCTGCAAGGAGCTTTGGTCCATCCAGCCCCCTCACAAGACAGCTACTGACAATCACGCAAGTCACGCAGTCAGCATGTATGGGAAAACCACCACAATGACCTCATCTGCAGGTAGAATGAGCTTGACTTCAAATATATACTGAGTTCTCTAGCCAGTGCTGAGTAAGGCCCGCTTTTGTCTCCAAAACCAAGGGTCTAGAGAATCTGTTCTTCACACCATTGGCATACAAAACTTAGTTACTGAATCCAGCTCTTCTCCTGTGACCTCTCAGGAGCGGTAAGTAAAGAACAATGTAGCCTTTCATTCTTGATTTATTTTACAAGTAACCTGTAACCATTTCTGTTTTACCAAGCTGGTCAGACCCACACACTCATAAATGTTCTGCTTTTTAATGCACTGTAAACTGAAGAGATATTAGTTTTTCCATTTTTTGAAGAATCTGGCATGAATTTTACATTGAGTTGTGTGCCATTTTTGTAGGTCTATAGAACAAATTTGAAATGTATGTGTGAAGTATCACATATAGGTTTCTAATATGACAGCTCTTTGACCACTACTAAAACTTATCAGGTGAATTTATTTGCAGAAAGATTCTTACTACAAACAAAAAGCTTATCTTTCGTCTGGGTGTGGTTAAGTTAAAAAGCTTACCTTTTACCCAAGTGTGGTTAAATTTCCCAAATATCTGGGGACATTGCGATTGACCAGTTGCAGAATTTGTGTAGACGTCCCCTTGAAAATCTTAAAACAGCTCTGACATCCTGCAGCACATACATGGTCTGACAGCGAACGGCACGACTGCCTGTGTCAGTGTAAGGTTAGAAACACAGCCTGCTGTTTTTTGTCTGTACAAGACGAAATTGGTACAGTACAGCTATTACCTACAATACAAGTTTAACAAGAACGAAATCCTTGGTACCTGAGTGCCTTGTCTAGTGCCCGTCTCTGTGCCCGATTCTCGGTGATTACTGCTGCTTGGCGCTGGCATGATTAACAGCAGCTGGTCATTGTGTGTGACCACATAATAAACACTTCTTGATTAGTTGACCATAGAATATATACCCCTTTGACCTGCTCTTTATACTTTTTTCATTTTGTTCACTGGATAGTGCAACACTCACCAGATGATTAAACCATTATGTTTTGTTTTCACATACTTCATAGTTTATTCATATGCTGTACAGTACATGTCTTTTTAATAATTTTTTAGGAATATAGTTTTTGTTAAATCCCTCCTCAGTGATTAATGGTGGTTTGTAGGTTATAGTCTGGGATGTGAATGCCCTTTTCATTAACCTTCTTCGATGGTCAGTCATGGTAGCAGGGTCACAAAGTGGCCTTACATCTCCAGGCCGGGGTTTACATCCCACCCCTAGATACCCCTAAAGATTAAGAATACTCCTGATGAATAAGGATACTCATAGGGATACTCCTAATACTGAAGGATACTAATGATTAAGGATACTTCGTGGGATACTCCTATTAATTAAGGATACTCCTATTCTTAGGAAGTAGGATTACAAAGTAGCACAGTGAGTGTTGCTCATTTAAATGTGTAGTTCAAACAGGACAGAAACTGTCTTTCAAATCTTTTACTTCCCAACTTAGGCCATGCTTATGGTAAACACTGATTGTAATTGTGTAAACTATTGATAGCATTTATTATTAGCAAAATGCTCCCCAGTACAGAGCCTGTTTCTCTCACTGTTATGACTGTCTAATATCTGGCCAAGGCTTTAGGTGAATTTGATAAACGTAAACATCGCTTACTTCTCTTTGTGTTCTGTTATCTTGCTTCAATTAAAAACCATTTCAAAATAACCCTCATAGCATTAGATACAAGACATATATTTGCTACCACATAATTTTGATGTTTTTTCTTTTGCAGTTAGTGCTGATAAAGTTGTGTTCCAGCATCTGCCTGCTGCTAATGAAAGTCAACATCATGTTACCCACTAGGTGGCGATTAGTGTTCATGTTTGACTCAACAGAGCCAAGCCTGTAGTTTCAAAAGGTGACAATCTAAATAGTGGTTTTGAATACTAAAGGATTGTTGCTTCTGACTATAAAGTGCATAATGGTTGCTGGATCAAAATTAAAGTTGGTTCATATACATAATTCTTGCATCATAAATCAGTTTTTCTAACTTTGCTCCAATCTATAATAATAATAATACATTTAATTTGAAGTGCCTTTCAAAGTACCCAAGGACACTGTACAGTAAAAGCAAAACATAAACATAAAAACGTAAAACAAATCTAGATAGATAGATTCTTTATTGTCATTGTATGTCATACAATGAAACTCTGTTTGGTGCAATCCCATTAGCAGGTTCTTAAAACATAATTCAGAAAAACATTTACTCAAATCTATATGTTGGCATTGCCATTGTGCAACGTCTAAGGGACTCATGCTTTACATGCTTAACCAAACCAAAAAGAAAGACACCCGATATATATATGAGCAATCGTGCTTCAAGATGGCATTGATCACTTGCATATGAGCTGAGGGACCAGCTCACAGAAATGTAAAGTCACTAGCTTTGGGTGCTGGAAATCATAGTTTTGTAGAGTAAACATTTAGGCAGGGAGGAATATGTTGTGTATAGCAGTTGTTCCCCAAGGAAATGAAAAAAAAAAAACAATTAAATCTTCTTGATTGTAAACAAGTGTTGTGTGGCAGAAATGCTAATATCTATTCGTCTGAAACTAAAATATCTTACGGTATATTTAGAGAATATATAAATATATAGAATAAATAAATGGAAAAGTATGCAAAGTATAAAGACATATGTATCTGCCATTTGTGGTGTTTCTTTTGCTCAAAGGTAAATTTGTCATTTGCTGGACACATGTTTTCATGCCGTGTACTTTTTAAACTCTTTGGATCATACCCTTGGAATCCTGATTCAAACTGAGTTTAAATTTGCCCCATAGTAACCTTTCCTCAAGCATGGCTCCTTATAAGAAGGTGGGTCGCGTGACATCACTACTTGAGATCAGGCCGTTCATTCTCAGCCAATCAGACTGTGCCAGGGGTTCTGGGGGAGGTGACCAATGGAAGCATGGAAAAGGATCTGGAGTCATGTGCTTCCAAGAAGATATAGGCATGAGCTTCCCACTGCATCACAGTCAATGCAGCGGCATGAATCATGCATTACAGTACGGCGACAAGGCTAAGTGGATGTATACTATTAAAGACAAATTCAACTGGGTCTGGGTCTTGGCTGTTGAAAATCATAACTAACTCTCTGCAAATTATACAACTTGTTTGATGTAAAGCAATTTCTCACTAGATATCCATGCAATAAAACTCAACGGCAACCTATATTTTTGCTTTGTTCCACTGTCCGTAGGTTTGTCTGAAGCAAATAAATACACACCGAAATCTGTTTCCACTTTCCACTGGCAGTCTGCAATGATTTACACCATGATTCACTGAAATACACGACCTTAAGGTGCGATACGATTGCACAAAACACTGAGCTGTGGACTGAACATGGAGGACAATTCATATTTCAAGCAGGAATAATATATAACAAAACATTTCTCAGTGCTGAGTCATTTTGATTAAGTGACACCTTACAGAACTATAAAACAAACACATATATATACTGTTAAAATAGTTTCTGTATTCCGTCAAACCTTAGTTGGAATCTAATTCCATGTATTTATCAGAAAACATTTGAAATATTTGTCAGTGGTGCAGTGTATGATCTGCAATAGATAGATCTATGTTGAATAACATACAAAAAGTGACCGATTGCAGGTATTATTTCTATTATTTGAATCATTTGGTCATGTGACTGTGCTTATGTTAATTTAACTGAATAGAAAAAAGTTATTCATATATTCTTTCCACAAGCATAATGTAGTTAAACTGCTATCATATCCAGGGAATTCTCCTGCCCTGTACTGGATAAGTAGCTGGGACACCAGTCAAATCAAATCAAAAAACTTTATTTGTCCCCGAGGGGCAATTTGAGGCACATAGAGCAGTGTCACATAGACACAGAACCAGACATTAAAGAAATAGAACAAATAAATAAAAACTAAAAATCAGAATGAAGTAATAATAATAATAAAAATAAAGAAATAAGTAATAAAATGGTTCTCAATATATACAGAGGTGCAAAATTGCAGTTGCAGGTAATTAAATTAACATAAGGTGCAAAAATGGGGAGGTCAACCAGTGGATGGATGCATGTATGGATGGTTTCGATAAGCTTCAGAAAGTAATTTCTGATAACTGTGATGAGTCAGAACGAGCCTGTGCCCCCCCCCGTTCTCCAATGGGAGCTGAGGAGGGTGCCCTCCCTCATTCCTGTCCCAAAAGCGTGCAGCTACACATCTGCCAGATCAGGTTCACGGCGGCCTGCTGTTAAACGCCATGAACGTCATCTGTTACGGGCTGGTGGCATCACTGCTGTATTCAGATGGACCGTATGCAGGTAAAACATCTTTTCTTTCCCCCGTCTTTCACACCGGCCGCTATTGAAGGCTGTAACTGACGTTAGAGCTATAATTTTTTGCGTTCTTTTAAGTCTCGGAACGGGCAGCACTGGGAACACGTTTCGACCTGCACATGGGAGAAACCACGGTGGGAACAAGCGCTGGATATCAGGCTGCGCAGATTCAAAATAAATAATGCTGGTGGCCTTTCGCACAATGATGTAATGGTTCCCGTTAAAAGCTGGGCTGCTAAGCCATGTGATGTGGATGTTTATTTTCCAGTTGTCCTCCAAGTTCTCGGAAAGAAAGCTGCACTGAGCATTATGTTTTTATTGCAGGTTGAAGCGTCTTTTTATAGCTCTTTTCTTTTTCTGTTTTTTTGGCCCCATCCAGCAATAAGGCCTCCCTTCTGGCACTATTCAATTGTTTCTGTTTTGTCCAATAGCCCCTCTTTCTGCGTTAGTGGAGCCCACAGGAAAATATTGTTTTTTCATCCCGAACACGTGCTTTCTTCTTCTCATCCATCCGACATCCGCTTATTCTGTACAGGATCACAATGGGCCCAGAACATATCCCATGAGGCATAGGGAATGAGGTGAGGAGCATCCCAGAAGCAAGGCAGGACTGCGGTTGAAGGACTTTGGGGTCCCTCACCATCATTTTCGGTGGCCCACATTCTCACTGGCCGGGACACGGTTGAAATGCAGTCCTGCGCAGTGCAGAACAGGCTACACATTCACACACTGTGGCTCATTTAGAAATGCTGATCTGTGTGGTTTTGAGTTGAATTTGAACATGGGGAGAACATGCAAACTGCACAAACACTGGCACAGAGCTGTGAGGCCGATGTGTTTCGTTTTGTTCAATTTTTTTAACATATATGTAAATGTAAGCTGTTAAGCCTTAAAATGTCCATCCATCCATTTGGGGTGACAGGGACACTGTGGCCAACAGGGTAGCCCATCCTGCGGTCAGTGTGGATCCCAGAGCTCCAGTGCGGTGCCGGAGACATTGTGCTGTAAAAATGGTGCCATGCTTTGGATAAGATGTAAAACCAAGGTTCTAACCCTCTGAGATCATAAAAGATCCCTGGGGACTTTTTGAAAGAGCAACGGTGGAACCCTGATATCCTGCTAAAATTTCCCATGTGGCCCTTTCAGATCTGACCTCCAAGTCATTCCCTGTGTCTAATTGTTAGATTCTGTCCTGCCCTTTCACCACCTTAGCTACTGTGCGGTGGGGGTACTGGTGAGAACAGCTGCCGTTGCATCATCTAGGTGGGGGCTGCACAGTGGTGACTGAAGTGGCTCCCCATTGCTTCTGTGATGTGCTTTGGGTGTCGCTATATAAATGCAACCCTCATACTCTCAGGGTGCTCTGCCTACAGCAATGGAAGCCCCCCCCCATCCCTGGATAGTAAACTCCCTGTGCTTTTGTGTGGAGCTTGATGCATTTAAATGAATTCCAGATATAACATAGTCAGCCACGCTGCCAAAATGACACGAGACGCAAATAAGGGTCTGGACTCGTCCGCTCTGCAGGAGCTTCAACCGGCATCGGCGCCTCCATAAGGCACTATGAGGAGCTGGGCTATGGCAGGGAGCCGGTCCGCAGGCAGCAGGAGCGGCTCCGGAGAGAGGCGCAGCCTGAGGGTCGCATGCTGGAGCTGAACTTCAGGGCGTTTCACAGGTCAGCTGCAGAGACCCGCCGGGCAGTGACCCCGAGCTCGTCTATCACCTCTGTGTCCCGCAAGTTTCCGAGATATCGCCTGAATTCCAGGGCCTTCCACTTACGGCTAAAGCGAGACACGTCGGGGTTTGCGGATAACTTCGAGATTCACCTGAAGAATGGCTCAACGGGAACAGACCTCTCCCACATCTATTCTGGGGAACTAGAAGGTATTACCATCTCACTCTTATTAAACACCATCCATCTTATAGCTGCTTATTATGGTCAGAGTTATGTGGGGGGGGGGGCTGGAGCCTATCCCAGTCAATGCAGGCCACCCAGCTGGATAACCGCTAAACAGCAACGTCTTTAGTATGTAACTGTTAGTAAGGGACTCATTCTGCTGCTTTCTAACTGACTTTTGGACCTGTGCTGTCTGGGAGAGATGAAGACGGCTCGTCCTGCCATGGCTCCATAATCGAAGGCCAGTTTGAGGGTGTCATCCACACGGAAAACGGAACCTTCCACGTGGAGCCACTTCGCAGATACTCTGCTGTCCCGTCAGCATACCACTCTGTCATTTACCGGGAAGATGACATCGGTAAGCGCTGGATACCACAGCAAAATATTTTAAATATTATTATTTTAGATATTATTTTTTCAGGACATGGAGTGAGGGAAGGGCCAGGCTGCATGCAGTCCCAGTGCATAACCACCTGCATGCAGTCCCAGTGCATAACCACCTGCATGCAGTCCCAGTGCATAACCACCTGCATGCAGTCCCAGTCCATAACCACCTGCATGCAGTCCCAGTGCATAACAGCTTGAATGCAGTTCCAGCCTCTTTCTCGTTCTGCAGAGTCGCGTGGCCCCTTCCCGTGCCGCAGAGTCGCGTGGCCCCTTCCCGTGCTGCAGAGTCGCGTGGCCCCTTCCCGTGCTGCAGAGTTGTGTGGCCCCTTCCCGTGCTGCAGAGTCGCGTGGCCCCTTCCCGTGCTGCAGAGTCACGTGGCCCCTTCCCGTGCTGCAGAGTCGCGTGGCAGGCCAGCATTACGGGGAATTCACCACAAGGCCCATTCCAGGAATCCTTCACTGGAAACACGGTATTAACAATGGAGCCAAAACACTCCCCCCCCCCCCCGTAAGTGTAGAAACGAGTGACTCCAATCGGGCTTCCGAAATATGCAAACACGCCAAGCTCACTGGGTCCAAACTACAGAATGGATCATACTTCATGTCCAAAAGGTGGCCAGTTGCATTTTTATGTATAACATGCAGTTCCTGTCATGGACCTTCCGTTGTTCTCCGTTCACATTCCCTGATTCTAACATTTTTATGTTAACATTTTTGTTTTGTGTCATTGTCCCGATGAAAGTGCTGCTGAAAGCGACAGCTGTCATGAAATGCAACGTGTGTGCAGCTGTCAGTGTCTAGACAGGCTCTCCAATTTACCGTACATCTGCTCACAAAAAACAGCACACATCTGTGACAGGAAAGACTCACAGAGTCAGTCCATTCGCGCCAGCTGCGAGCAAATCTCCATTTCAAATTGGAGTCCCTTCTGAAGAACGCCGTTACCGAATTGCGTTAAAATGCCGTTACCGAATTGCGTTAAAATGCCGTTACCGCATTGCAGTACATTTATTTTCTTAGTAGAAACTTAGCAGAGATTTTTGTCCAGTGCAATATACAAGTTAAATAGCAGTTAAATTCATTCTTGGCTGCTGTCATAAATATGATTCTAAGCTTCTGTTTATAGTACCTTATGTGTGTGTTAATGTGGGAGAGAGTTTGATATTGGGGGACAGAACTTAATAATTTAAATGTAAAGACCTTTTTTTGTAGGGACTAATTAGGCCAAATTAAATATTGGGGGACAGGCCCCCGCTGTTCCCCTTGAACTTACACCCCCGATTGAGGTTAAAAATTATTCTGTTTAATATACATTTTGGAATCCAATTGTTTGTCCAGGTTTCAATAACAGGAACCTCTTGCCATTTCTGCTGTGTTTTGGGAAGTAAATCGAATTGAAGTTTTCAAGTCCAAACAATCATCTTGCCCTGTTAGATTTGTTTCGGACCGTTGAAATTTTCCTGCTGGAAACTGCTGAAATGTCACCTTTTGGATCTTGGGAAAGAAAAACTTGTGTTGAATAGACTGCATGATGTGTTTGTAAATGTACATTTCTGAAACATAAATTCTAAGATTTGATTAGCTCTGCTCCTGAAAGTCTAGGGCACAATGCGCAATGGGCCTGGTTTCCTGCTGGCAGCCTTCTTTTGTGTTCTGTAAGCATGCTGGGGCAGGATGGGGAAACCCCAGGCAGCCAGTGAGAATGGGGGGGGGGGGGGAGCACAGTTAAACAATGGCGGAGTGAGGCCCCTTGGAGTACGTCCCCTGCGGAAGCTTCCGAGCCTCTGGTGGCTCTTTTGAAGTCACACTACCTGCTAAAGGGTAGCTATGGGGCATTTCCCACAGCCCTGGGGCTCTGTTTGTATTCAGTGGAGAAGTTCAAGGCCCAGGGGAAACAAATATTAAATATTGGGACACATGATACTTTATTGCCAGTAGGTAGAACATGCAGGAATTGATTGGTGGAGAAAAAGAAACTAAAGGCAGTGACACTATGCACTGATTCCCCACTACAGACATAAACCCAACAGCAAAGTACAGTAATAATCACCAGACAGTAACTTACTAATCAATAGTAGTACAGCAAGTAGCTGCAACACATTTACAAGAGCGAATACAATAGCAGTAAATACAGCATGTATCACTAATTAATCATCACAGAAATATTTTCAAACACAGTTCACACAATACTCTACATTATAGCTTCTAAAACATTTTAAATTCACATTGATTACTATGAAATATTTAAGAAAGCATTGTTGCCAATAAAATTGTTGTAATTTTTTATGGTTTAAACTTTCTGGATCAGTTTTTAGTGTGCAATGCAGATAATTGTAGACAAAGCCTAATATCTAAATATAGAAATAGAAATGTAGAATAGATAACTGTAGAAATAGAAAGGTAGAATAACTAGCTGTAGTAAATACAGAAGTCTGAATGTTTTCCATGTAAAAATCATGGGTGGGGGGCGATGTCCAGCAGATGAGGGCTTTAGCAGCCAAGGTGAGTATCCTGCAGTAATGGCCCAGTGATCCCCCAGCCATGGGCAACACAGGGATAGCTTAGTCACAGCTCAGACACAGCTCGATCACATCTCAGTCACAGCTCAGTCACAGCTCGATCACATCTCAGTCACAGCTCAGTCACAGCTCGATCACATCTCAGTCACAGCTCAGTCACAGCTCAGTCACAGCTCGATCACATCTCAGTCACAGCTCAGTCACAGCTCGATCACATCTCAGTCACAGCTCGATCACATCTCAGTCACAGCTCAGTCACAGCTCGATCACATCTCAGTCACAGCTCAGTCATAGCTCAGTCACAGCTCAGTCACAGCTCGATCACATTTCGGTCACAGCTCAGTCATAGCTCAGTCACAGTTTGATCACAGCTCAGTCATAACTCAGGCACAGCTCAGTCACAGCTCAGTCACAGCTCAGTCATAGCTCAGTCACAGCTCAGTCACAGCTCAGTCATATCTCAGTTACAGCTCAGTCACAGCTCGATCACATCTCAGTCACAGCTCAGTCGCAGCTCAGTCACAGCTCAGTCACAGCTCGATCACATCTCAGTTACAGCTCAGTCACAGCTCAGTCACAGCCTCCAAAGAGCTTCAGTGAGTCCATGTGGCTGTAGTGGTGATATGGTGTTATAACAAAAGTCCAGTTTCCAAATTGTGACCTGAGATAAGGATCTGAGCTGGAGTGAGGCTCCCTCAAGCAGAATTTCTGAGGTTTCGTTTCAGAGCCACAGCCACCTTCTCACTAAAAAGGCTACGTTGAATTTGTCTGTAAAGTCTAAAAATGCATATATTATAAGATCATCTGCAAAACCTGGAGGAAAAATTTGCAGTAATTGCTCCTGAGTCTCTCTTGTGGGACATATACACTAGTAGGAGAGCTCAGCATTGAAAAATTCAGCATAAGGAGGCTTCTGGAAATAATTGCCTGCATAGGTCTACGCCCTGCATTTACTCCCACATTCCTTTTACATGTACAGCTCATGGTGAAATCTGATTGGCTTGCAGCAGTTCAGCATGGTGGTGTGATCGAATCGTACGTTCCCCTGCTCTCCTCTGTCAGTGGTGCCACACTCTGAATGGCTACATTTTGCTATTTTCTCAGCATCTGGAAAACGATGAAACATTGTTGTTCCAAGTGTTTTTTTCCAGGATGGAACAAAGGTCCTATTCCACTTATTTAGCACCTCATGGGACCGGCGACTTCAAAGGACTCTGCAGTAATGTGACTAACTGCTACAAGCTCAGTACAGTCAGCCTGATGGCTCTCAATGCATCTGGCTGATGCCTCCAGTGCAAAAATATTGGTCCAATTATGCAGGTTTTGCAGCTCCTCATAGACAAAGACAATTTTTGATGGGTTTTAAGATCTTATAAATTTGTGGAAGAATGACAGTTTGATGGCAGATGAATAATTGCTACAGTATGTTAAGCCTTTTAGATGCTGCCTCTTTATGGTCCATAAGCTCACACAAAAGCATATTTTTATGCTAATAATTTGGTGATTTCTGTGACGGTGACATGACTGTCACGACTGTGTGCTGTTGTCTAATTCTCATGTATCAGATGAGCGTAACACGTTCTTGGACTCTCAGGGATATGAAGACATCGTTGGCTACAGTCCAAAAGACAAACTAAGTAAAGTTTTCCCCTGGTAAATATTGCCAGGAGTAGGTAAGGGGAGCTGTGGGGGGGAGGG
>JAODJU010000033.1:1617692-1627697 GCA_026776725.1 Gnathonemus echidnorhynchus | reverse complement strand
TCCCCTCACTCTGTGCTCGCTGACTGCTGTGGTCCCCTCACTCTGTGCTCGCTGACTGCTGTGGTCCCCTCACTCTGTGCTCGCTGACTGCTGTGGTCCCCTCACTCTGGGCTCGCTGACTGCTGTGGGTCCCTCACTCTGTGCTCGCTGACTGCTGTGGTTCCCTCACTCTGGGTTCGTGTCAGTCAGCCAGTGCTTTTGCATGTTCTCCCCAGGTTTCCTCCTGTTACTCTAGTTCCCCCAGTCCAACAACATGCTGAGGTTAACTGGAGTTGCCAAATTGCCTATAGATGTGAATGACTGGTGTCCCATCCTGGGTTATTCTCTGCCTTTTGCCAGACTCCCCCCAACCCTCAATAGGATAAGCAGTTACAGAAAGTGGATAGATGGACCACATTAAGCCTTTTCAAATTAACCGTATTGATATAGTAGGTGCATCATTGGCTGGGTCTGGATTAACTTGCGCTTGGATCTGCATCCAGACCATGGTCTTGACTTTGAGAAGCCCTGGTATAGACTGTCTCTGAGGACCGTGAAAGTGTTCAGTCATCACTCTGACACTGTGCTCACCTTCTCTAGCCCAGGCAGGTGACAGGCCTGCTTGCCAGTCTTCACTGTGCCCTGCTTGTCAGCAAGTTCCTCTGCTTCTAGCTCAGTGCCCCAGAAGCTCTGTCTCGGTCCAGCTGGCACTGGCCTGTAGCAGCTTGGCAGCCGTGACTGTCCACACTCCCCCTCGACGGCTCTGGCCAGGGGGGTCCCTCTCAGCCCAGACTCTCTCCCAGTCTGGTGTTGTGTCATCAGCTGATCTTTCCCCCTGATTGCAGAGCTGGTCAGCCTCAGGGCCTGGATGTTGCACATGGGTCCCTATCTCTTTAGTGTACGATTTTGGCTGAACCTTAGCCAACTAACACTGGGCCAGCGGCTACGTGACTGAGCACCCGACTGTGATTTAGAAGGAATGACTTCAGTTGCAGAAGAGCTGCGGTTGTGAAAGTGTGGATGGTGTCTCAGAGCAGGACACCTTTATAGAGAGTCACCCTGGAGCTGCAGAAAACTCAGACCTATTCAAATCACCTGCTGCATGTTTTAGGTGCATGTGCAATAATTGTGAATGGAATTAAAATTGCATTAATATCTTTTGCCAGTTCATCTTAGGGAGAGAACAGAAGCAACAGTGAAGTCCCAGAAAAGAACCAGTGCGAGTCAGTTAAAATGGATACTTTACTGCAGTGGTGGGTAATCTTATCCAGAAAGGGCCGCAGTGTATGCAGATTTTTTCAACTCCCTAGTTAGATTAATAATTAGAGGACTGATTGGCTAAAGAGTACTCACACTTGGGTTTGAACAGCTGACCTAAAGGTTATCCGAAAAACCTATCCCAGTACTGGATCTCAGTGAGCCTGGAACCTATCCCAGTACTGGCTCTCAGTGAGCCTGGAACCTATCCTTGTACTGGCTCACAGGGGACACTGTGGATGGGATTCCAATTTATACCTGCTAATCAAGTTTTGAAATACATTTCTTCAGTAATTTATAACAAATTTGAAATAAACTGCAGTGCAAGTTTAGCAAATATATTTATAAGTGGCCTGGTTCTGCTTAGCCTAAATTTATTTATTTATTTATTATCATTTGATACCGATAGTAGTGTTTTTACCGTTTATTGTTAGGGATGGACCTTGTATTGTGGTATAATGAGTGATGTGTGATATGAGTTTTTTGTTTCTCCTACTTGGGGTTGCGTGTGGACTGCAAACAAAATTTACCTCCGGGTACCAATAAAGTAACTTGAACTTGAACTTGAACTTAATACGTGAACCTTCACTTGAGCCTGATGCTTTTTACCCATCGCATGCCTGTTAGCCTGAAAGTTCCCCCCCGGGCTTCATTGTGCAAACTCTCGCCTACGTGATGATGTCACCTATTCACTCTTTGGCTTCCCGCTGATGCTCTGCTTTGGTCTCCCAGATCGCTTCCTACATGAGTGCGGTGAACGATATCTACAACAAGGCAGACTTTGACGGCATCCGACTGATAAACTTCAAAGTGAAATCCCTTAGTGTAAGGAACGGACAGTCTTTCACTGATATTCAGCCATGACTACAACAAGTAATAATGTTTATATGTTATTTGAATACAAGTACAGTTTAACTGGCCACAGTTTATTGATTTTTTTGTCTCTCACAATGATTTCTCTGTAAGAACACAATCTTTTCCTGTCCACACAGATCTTTACCATGCATGCTTAGGTGTAGTTCTCCTGCTTTCCTTCAGGTCCTCACCGAGGAAGATGCCTCCAGCACGCTCTCCCAGCGCTTTATTGGCCCAGAGAGGCTCCTGAGCATTTTCTCAGAAATGACCTGGGGAAATTACTGCCTGTCCTACCTGCTGACTGACCGTGACTTTAGCGGAGTGCTGGGACTGGCCTGGGAGGGGAGGCCAGGTGAGGCTCGCCCATCGACACGGCAGCATGCTGTCAGAAGGAAAAATGATTGGTTCAGAGAGATAACCAATCAGATTGTAGAGGAGGTGGGTCCAAACAAGATATCTGATTGGTTGCACCCACCTCCTCTCAATACTTGAGCCAGCCTTCTCTACAATCTGATTGGTTATCTCTCTGATCATTTTTCCCTCAGAGCATCTTTGTGTAAGTAAAGCTCCCATGGGCTCTTACACATCAGATGTCACACATTGTCTTATAGAGAGGTTTGTTTTGTCTTCTCTATTCTTAAATATGAGGTGTGACATTGTTACAGAGTCTAGACTGTACATGAATAGAATCACTCAGGATTTCCATCTGCTTTGAACTACATTCCTGGGGGGTATAATATAATCAGTTGTGGAGAGGGTGGGAAAACAGCATCTGAAGATTTATTTTAAAGATTAATAAAATGCACATCAGTTAACAGTAACTCAGATAGGGTTTGTTTGATTACTTTAGCTATTTCTGAGAGCATTTTAATATTATAATTTTATATTAGCTATATTTTAAAAATGAACCTAATAACTACTTAAACTGATGGATTTAATTTCTGTATATATCCTTAATGATGCTGCAGAGTAATTATGACAGTCTGCTATTTGCTAGAATGCAAACTGTATTCCATGAATAGTGAAAGTTCCCCTTGGACTTGGCCATCAAAGTCATCACCGTGAGCCCTGCCTAGGATGTCTGCTGTGGTACAAGGGTTCATTTAGAAGCTCGTGTTTTATAGAAACCAGTGACTCCGTGAGCAGGGTTTGAAGTTGGTTGTATGAGCAAGGAATCATCGGCCATAATGGATGCCTGAAAACAGAGGTTTTTAGAGTGGATCTGAACATTTTAAATATTTAATGCAAAATATGAAGAACCACAACTGGTTCCCATGAAAAATGGGTCCTGCTAGTTTTTGTATTTCTGTGCAATCGATCCACACACTACCTTAACGTTTCATTCCAAGGTCTTTTAGGATTTCCTCACTATGTACAAATTGACAATGTGTGATCCCTTCATAGGTTAATGCCAATCAAACTTCCCAGGACTGGTCACAAAGTCTCCTCTGTGCCGCTGATATTTCCTCCGGGGGGGGGAGGGGGGGCTGTTCTAGCACAACTCGGAGCCGCTTGCATACTGCCATCTCATTGGATGCTGAACTGCAAATGATTGGATAATCTGAGGGGTGTGAGTGTGCTGATGTGACGGGGGTGGGGCGATGAACCAGGGGTCCCTCCCTACATTCCAAAACTCACTAGCAGAGTGCAAGTTACCATGGTGAAGGATTATGTTATGGTATTGTGATACCTGTGCACACAGAAATGCAAAAGCACACTATTATCTAATTCTGACAGATGCTATAATCTAGGGCATAACTAATGCTCTGTTAGTCACTAAACATACATACATGCATAGCGATAACAGACTGAAATGTTCAGGAACATGCTTCCTGTTTGACATTCCTTTGACTTAGGGTATAATGTGTGGCAATGCAAATAATTCCTAGTATGCGAGAGCTTGGAAAGGGCCCCCTTTGTAAAGGGGAATCCATAGCTGTCCTTGTAATTAAACATACCATCACAGCTGGGTAACAGCAATTGCTGGTCATGCTGGAATATAAACAAGGCTAAGCCTCTCCGCAGGAAAAGGGGAACAGTTATTATTCTGCTCTCTCTTTAAAATCCAGGGCATACCCACAAGCTACTGTTGCACTTTAAACTTAATGTTTGAGTTAAAAGCACAACTTTTCATTAAATACCCCTCTCTTTGGAACTTTATTATTTTCAAATCATTATTTTTTTTCTTGTTCTTTTTTTTTGAGTCGCAGTGACAATGTGCAGTTGCATGTTTATTGACAGTGAACATAAGGAACTGTCCTGCACACGCGCAGGCACAGAGCGGGAAAGCAGCACAGGAGCCAGGAAATCGTGTGAATGAGGGATTTAATTCGAAAACAGCAAGGAACACGATACACCATAAAAGGACGGATGTTAATGACTGGACTGGGGAAACATTTTAACACAGGAAAAGGGTGCCGTTATGAAGTGCCCTTCTAGTGTAGAGAATGTGACGCAGTGCCCTATAAGGTGCCCTTACAATGGTCTAAGCGGCTCCTATGGGTACCCTTCCAGTGGAAAAGGGTGCCGTTATGAAGTGCCCTTCTAGTGTAGAGAATGTGACGCAGTGCCCTATAAGGTGCCCTTACAATGGTCTAAGTACCCCCTATGGGTACCCTTCCAGTGGAAAAGGGTGCCGTTATGAAGTGCTCTTCCAAGTGAGCAAACATGATAAATTGCCCGCTGAGGTGCCCTTCCAAGTGATCAAACATGATGATAGACCCCAAACCTGGATAGACAGATTGGTAATGAGTGCCCTTCCAGTGAATAAAAGGAGACTATTGCAGCACACATATGCAGTGTCCCATTCTCACAGCGAGGGTCCACGTCATGCAGTTTGTGCCCTTTTTATTTTTTCGCCCTTGACCTGCCAGCATCCTGTGTCAACCACAGTGTGAAGCTAAAGATAATAGTGATGTACTGATGATAAAATCGATGCATGTGCGATTCAAAACGCTCACTGTTCATTACCAGTGGTGGGAAGGAATTCTGCACAGTGACAGGATGTGGTCTTGGCCCATAGAGACCAATTGTCAGGTGTATAAGGACACAGAACCCATGTGGCAAGCAGCTTCAGGCCTTACACAATACACAACGTGCCGCTGAAATAAGATTCCTTAGTGATGAATTTAGCTGACCTCTGTCCTGAATTCCTTTGCACTTACAAAGGTAGATAGAAGTGCTTATTATGTAAGAAATATAAAGTTCTCCAATCATTGTTCTTTAAAGTCATATAAAAGAAAGTCAAAGTCAAGGCATCTTATATTGTCAGCTTCAGATTTGTGATGCATGGAGTCATACACTGAGTTCGAAATGTAAGTCTTGATGGCCATAGTGCAAATAAAAAATAAGCAAAAAATAGAATATAAATGCTAAGATATATAAACAGAATAGTGACATTTTACTTTAAAGACGTGACATTGAAATAGAATCAGAAGGACACATTTACCTGTAATTGGTGGGGAAGATTGTGCAAATTGGTATAGAAGTTTGGCATTGCAGCAAAAATGTGCCATAAATAAATATATCTTGCGGATATAAGAAGAGCACTCTATATGTTACACTAATCTGCATTTTGAAAATTGTGGTTTAATCTGGTTCTGCTGGCCGAAGGGGATCCTGACGTTCAAAATTTCTAAGACATCAGTGCACAAAAATACGATGAAGCAAGAGACACTAGGAATGACCATAAACCAGCCATGTAAAGGGCAGGAGTGACTTTATAATGCCAGAGATGAGCATACAGGATACAGATCACAGCTCCAGCACACACCCGATGGCGTGTTAAGGCGCTGGGCCTTATAGATCAGCATACAGGATATAGATTACTGCTCGACCTGACTGGGGAGGGCAGGAAACCTGAAACTTGAGCAAAGGCCTCCCTCAGAGAGCAGCTGATGACTGTGTGCTGACCTGTCTGATGGGGACCATCTGGCTGTACAGCTGAACATAGTCCAGTGCACAGTGACACACATGAGCTTCTCCGTTCAGAGTCACTCTCAGAGCCTCCAACAGCATGATCATCTGTGGTGCTTCTTAAACACTCAGTGGTGCCCGTAATTCCATCCATTCACATTGCATGTTGGGGCAGTAAGGATGCATGCTAGCCTATACTAAGAATGACTGACAACAATGAATTTTAGTAACTGATGTATGTTTCTCCAGCATTGATCTTCGGTCTGCCCCTTGTAGGAAACGTGGGAGGAATTTGCTCACAGGCCACGAAAATGCAAGATGGCGCGATGGCCACTCTGAACACGGGTCTGATCACCCTGCAGAATTATGGCCGTTACCTCACTCCCTGGCATGTGCAGCTCACTCTGGCCCATGAACTGGGTCACAGCCTGGGAGCCCCTGTAAGTGACACACCCCCCCTTAAGTACCTTTCATCCCATAAATGTCGTCTTGTAAAATTTTGTTTCCAAGATCTTTAAGGATCCGTTGCATTCAGCACAGAGGACCAGCTCGCAGTCCGTGTCTATGCCAGTTTTATTTCCTAGCTTGCAGTCGTGTAGTCAGACCCCCCCCAGAACCACTGCCAGGGGTCATGTGTCATGTGTTTGGAGATGTCTGTCTGCACACCACAGCGGTACTGAGCTGCTAGTTTGTTATTCACAAAAATTAAGGAAGGACAAAGTTTGTTTCCCCCCTTTTTGCCACTGACATTGCCATTTAGTACCATGCCCCGCCCCCCCCCCCCCAATTTACAGTGCTCCTAACCTGGGATTGTTTTTGAGATTAATGACGACATTGTCGACTGCGACAATGACGACAGTTCACAATGACGATGGCGACGATGATGACAGTTCACAATGACGACAGTTCACAATGACGATGCGACGATGACGACAGTTCACAATGACGACGATGACGACAGTTCACAATGACGACGATGATGACAGTTCACAATGACGACAGTTCACAATGACGACTGCGACATTGACGACAGTTCACAATGACGACTGCGACGATGACGACAGTTCACAATGACGACGGCGACGTGATGACAGTTCACAATGACGACTGCGACAATGACGACAGTTCACAATGACGACTGTTGTTGAAGGCCGTGTTTTTTTATGTTATTTTTTAGCATCTGGTCACTTCTCTGTTCTTTATCTTTTAAATGAGAGCTGTTTTTAACATTTCATTTGTAGCTGTTTTTATTTGTTGGGATAAACACTCAAAGGGATGTTGTTCGTTGCTGTTGGGACAGTAGCTGCATTATATATGATACATCATTACTTTGAAATGAACATGAGCGGAAGCCTCCCTTTATGTATTTGAGCATCACCCCTGCAAGGCATTCAGCTTTAAAGATGAAAGAATGTAATCATTTAACGGGTTTTAATTTGCGGAATTCTCTACCAGCACGGTCTTGTTGATCGAACCTGAAGGTGTTGATTCTGATCCTGAAGCATTTTTAATCTGCTTTTTTGTGTTTTAATGCTCACGGGACTTAAAACAGCTGAAAAATGTGAGTGGGTAGGATAGTTATCAAGTGCTGCCAAGCTGGCGCTGCCAAGCTGAGTTGTAGCCCGTCTGTTTCAGCACGACGAGGGCACCAACTGCGGTAGCCTGAGCTCCACTGACGGCAAAGGCAGGTTCCTCATGTTCCCTCACGCCACCGACGGCCTCCAGGAGAACAACGATAAGTTCTCACCCTGCAGCATCAAGCACATCAGTAGCCTGCTGAGAGTGAAGAAGGACGATTGCTTCGTAGGTGAGGAGCGGTTGACGAAAGGCCTCGAGTTTAAAGGGAGGCCGCGAGTGTCAAAGGCCACTGTAGACTCACGCTTTACAAACCTGCATATTTATGCATTATAACCTTCATGCTTGTCATGTCTCAAGAAAGCGATCAGCCGATCTGTGGAAATCTGATAGTGGAGGAGGGGGAGCAGTGCGATGTGGGCCACAACGAGAGTGACCCGTGCTGCTACAGCGCCAAGGAGCGCAAGGGCACGCGCTGTCACCTGAAACCAGGCCGAATCTGCAGGTGCCTCACTGACGCAGCTGCGAAAAGCAGCTTAGACCCAGAGATCTGTCAAAAAGTGGAGTCAAAACTTTTAAATAAGAACCAGGAAGAGAATTTTAAGACGAGCTACAGGCAGTCGGCAGGTTACACGCCAGATCCGTTCCCTAAGTCTGTCTTTAAGGTGAATTTGTAGGTAAGCTGGAAAAGTATTAATACAGTAAATAATTATACAGCAATAATAACATAAATACTGTACCTCAAGCGAACAAATGACTGGAGCCACACAATGTTTTCACTAGAGTCACAAAGTTGTGTGCGCATTCCTTATTACGAACCATTGTATGTAAGCTGAATCTTTAATATCATAGACTTTATGGCTGTCCATTTCTAAGTACAAGTTGTCCATAAGTCGGACATTCTTATTAACACAGGGACTGCCTGCTTTTAATCAGTGAAGATAAATCGAAAAGTCTCCGTGTGTCTGCTGTGGGTAACATTGTTCCTGCACCAGTTCTCTTCTTTGGTTTATAGTTATTGGGATTCAGTAGGGAGGTTACAAAGAAACACATCCAGACCTACCAATGTTACTGTTATTAGGTTTTAGACCTTCTGAGAAATTGTCTCAGAATACTAAATACTGCAAATATATATATTTCATGTGGACACATTAGTTTATGCATTCCACCCACATGATGTGGAGGTTCCATCTTGATAAAAATGATTGTATTTTGTCTAGTTAAACTACTATCTGAACACAAACACCGTGATGTAATGAGTTCTCTCTGTGTCCCATCTGTGATGACTGTGTCCTGCCTGTGATGACTGTGTCCCGTCTGTGATAACTGTGTCCTGCCTGTGATGACTGTGTCCCGTCTGTGATGACTGTGTCCCGTCTGTGATGACTGTGTCCTGCCTGTGATGACTGTGTCCCGTCTGTGATGACTGTGTCCCGTCTGTGATGACTGTGTCCTGTCTGTCAGTCCCAGTCAGGGTCTGTGCTGTAGCTCCCTTTGCACCTTTACGCCCTACGGCGTGACCTGTGAGGAGGCGTCAGAGTGCCGCTTACAGACCCGCTGCTCCGGAGCTGCAGCTGCTTGCCCTGCTGCCACCTCCAGGCCGGACATGACGCCCTGTGGCCTGGGAACGCGAGTCTGCCTGCAGGGGGTGAGCGGACAGGCCAGGACACCATCCGTGTCCACCGTCTCCTAAGGCTGCCCTCTAAAGCAGAAATTTCCCATGTTCATAGATCAAGCACATAGAACTTTGCTTTTACATCATCACTTCGATGATACAAAGAGGCGGGGAGATAGGAGCTGTTCTTAATCAGCATCATACCTCATATGTAGAGTATTATTTTGGGCAGAGCATGTGTCCAGCAGAATGGGAATGGGAACAAAATAAACAACCAACAATGAAATAAAAATATTCTGGAGTGGGTCAAAGATATGCGAAGAATCTGTGGAGTATTTGTCAGACACATTGTTTCCACTCCGCCAGTGACTCTGTGTGAATGTGGCCCACTGTTTCCTCACCAGGAGTGCTCACAGTCGGTGTGTACCAAGCACGGCATGGAGCAGTGTGACTGTCCCGCAGACTCCATGAGTGAGCGATGCTACATGTGTTGCCAGCAGCCTGGTATAGTCCCTCTCGTCTGCTCCGCTATACTCACATGTGCTGCCAGCCGCCCAGTACAGTCCCTCTCGCCTGCTCCAGTATACTCACATGTGCTGCCAGCCGCCCAGTACAGTCCCTCTCGTCTGCTCCACTATACTCACATGTGCTGCCAGCCGCCCAGTACAGTCCCTCTCGCCTGCTCCACTATACTCACATGTGCTGCCAGCCGCCCAGTACAGTCCCTCTCGCCTGCTCCACTATACTCACATGTGCTGCCAGCCGCCCAGTACAGTCCCTCTCGCCTGCTCCACTATACTCACATGTGC
>JAODJU010000033.1:1594982-1617592 GCA_026776725.1 Gnathonemus echidnorhynchus | reverse complement strand
CCGCCCAGTACAGTCCCTCTCGCCTGCTCCGCTATACTCACATGTGCTGCCAGCCGCCCAGTACAGTCCCTCTCGCCCTCTGCAATATACTCACATGTGCTGCCAGCAGCCCAGTACAGTCCCTCCCTTCTGCTCCACTATACTCACATGTGCTGCCAGCAGCCCAATACAGTCCCTCTCGCCTGCTCCACTATACTCACATGTGCTGCCAGCCGCCCAGTACAGTCCCTCTCGCCTGCTCCGCTATACTCACATGTGCTGCCAGCCGCCCAGTACAGTCCCTCTCGCCTGCTGCAATATACTCACATGTGCTGCCAGCAGCCCAATACAGTTCCTCTCGCCTGATCCGCTATACTCACATGTGCTGCCAGCAGCCCAGTACAGTTCCTCTCACCTGATCCGCTATACTCACATGTGCTGCCAGCAGCCCAGTACAGTCCCTCTCACCTGCTCCACTATACTCACATGTGCTGCCAGCCGCCCAGTACAGTCCCTCTCACCTGCTCCGCTATACTCACATGTGCTGCCAGCAGCCCAGTACAGTCTCTCTCGCCTGCTCCGCTATACTCACATGTGCTGCCAGTCGCCCAGTACAGTCCCTCTCGCCTGCTCCGCTATACTCACATGTGCTGCCAGCCGCCCAGTACAGTTCCTCGTGGCTGCTCCACTATACACTCACACCAGTCACACACACTCACACACCAGTCACACACACCAGTCACACACACCAGTCACTCACACACCAGTCACTCTCACATGCACATCTATGGGCAATTTGATGACTCCAATTAACATCAGCATGTTTTTGGAATGTGGGGGGAAACCAGAGCCCCCGGAGGAAACCCCAGAACGACATGGGGAGAACATGCAAACTCCACAGCGACATGGGGAGAACATGCAAACTCCACAGACATGGAGCCATGACAGAAACACAGAGCTACCCCAGTAGAAGTTAAAGAAAAACATAAAAAATATCTTTCAACAGTATTTGTAATTAACTGAAGGTCAATTTTGCATAATATTGTGGCTCTGCGTGTTAATGATCTGTATCTGCTGTCAGATGGTTGATGGTTCACATCCCGTCTGGTGTGCAGTAGTTCTGTCACCACTGGGCCCTTGAGTGTCAGGGACAGGCTGCCCAGCTCCCTGAATTGCATAAAAGCATCTGATATATAAATCATTGTCTCCAGTGAACAAATTGTCAGCAATAACTTGCCTTTTATTATAATTTTTCATAAATTCAGATGCAGAACATTGAGCAGCTCCCTTCTGCTTGGCTGCAGGCAGCCCCCGGACGTGTGCGAGCACCACGTCTTCCGTCCTGCAGCAGTTCTTCCAGGGCAGACGGCTGCCGCTGGTACCAGGTGCCGCCTGCTCCGACAAGAAGGGCTTCTGCGACAAATTCCACGTATGCCGCTTGCTGGACGCCGACGGCCCCCTCGCCCGCCTTAAGAACTCCTTCTTGCACCTGAATGAATTTGACGACATATCCGACTGGATGAAGGTCTGTCGTGCGAGGGGCCGGGGGCCATTTTCGCTCTGCTCCATGTGTGCAGACGAGAGCGACTTATCAGATGTGCTGCTTGGTGCAGCGTGTACCCAAAAAACATCCTGTGTCGGCACACCCTACACTAAATCCCATAACCAGCTTCGAACATTATATTTGTAAAAAAAAAACATGTTAGACCAATCATGCCACAGAGGGTTATGAAGCATTGTGTTTGACTTCTTACATAATAATGACTTCACTGCTGTCAGGTGACACTGTTTCCCCCAAGGTTTGGCTGCAAGCTTTTCCCATGATGGCCTTCATTAGGTCATGGGAGTTTTACTTAATGAAAAATGATTGGTTCAGAGAGATAACAAATCAGATAAAGGAGGTGGGACCAGTCATTCAGATGTCTTATTCCCACCTCCTCTAGTTGCTCGGATCCACCTCCTCTACAATCTGATTGGTTATCTCTCTGAACCAGTCATTTTTCTTTCTGCCATTCGTTAGCATTGTCCTCAAAGGTCAAAGTATCTTTTATTGTGGATTTCAGATGTATGATGCATGGGGTCATAAACTGGGGTGAAAAATATCATTCTTGTTGGTCACAGAACAAGTGATGATGTAAAAAACAGAACATACACAGTGAAACATGGGCATTAAGACATGGACCAAAGAAATATAGTTAACCACCTAATAGATGGGGAAGTGCAAAGTTGGCCTCTAAGTTTGCTATGGAGGCAGAAAGTACAATAAATAAATGAACATAGTTTCAGAGTTAAGAATCCAACCCATCGCAGGGCATACACAACATCCACACCTGCACAATATTTGGCAACCCCAGTTCACCATAGCATGTTATTGTAATGTGACTGGAGCGGACACTCAAAACCTGGTCCTAGATGTGTGAGGTATTAGTGCCTCTTTATTGTTCAGGTATCACTCATTTCGACTGTTCGTGGTGCAGCCTCGCGCTGAACAGCCACTCCCCTCATTTCGGCTGTTCTCTTTCCCAGGTGCAATGGTGGGCTATCCTGCTGGCCATCCTCACTCTGTCGGCTGTCACCGCGGGGACCGCCTTCTTCTTTGGGAGGGAGGCCTGAGGAGGCAGCGGTGTCGCCCCAGGATGACACGGACCGTACTGATGGGCGCAGGCGTGATCACTACTCTGACCCAAAATCTCTCACGGGATCACGCTTTCTATTTACCTGTTCCATTGCTTTTGTCAAAACTAAACTTTCAGTCAATTTCCTCACTGTAGTTAAGTAAATAGCACTGATTTGGAGAATGGATTACACTGGAAAAAATAGATACATACATAGAAGATTCCTGGATGTTGTATTTAGATTATTCAGATTAGCTCTGGTTTAATGTAGCTTGCTCTCTGTGAATGTGCTAACATGAGCTCTGATGTGAGCCTCAACATTCCTCAGGGTCGCCGTTGTTCTGACACTGAGGTTATCAGCATGACTCAATTGCTGTGACATTCAGTCCAATAAAAGCTTGGAAAAAAAATACAACAGGACAATCAGGCCATAAATGGCACTGCGTGTGATTTCATTGGCTCGTTTTGGCTGGCTTATGAACAGGGATATTCATATGCTCAGCTGGTTAAAGCAATGAATGAATGTTCCTCAGATCTTCTCAACACAAGCGTGACACCTCAGGTTTCTCCCTCTTGCTCCTGGTCCTCCTGTCATTTGTGGCTCAGCTAGTGGAGGATATTATATCTTATGCCCACAAACACAGAACAGCTGGACAGATCTGCACTGTGTGGGGAGTCCAGTAGCCAATGCTGCGTGTTCTGCTGCACACTGGGCAGCTTTAATGGTTGAATAAGGCCTTTTTCACCTAAGAATTCTGTGATTCCTATTATGTCTGTGTTTTATGTACCATGATGTGACTTACAGCCAGTATTTGGAAGTTTGTATAGATCCATACAGTGATAGACTGCATATGCCCTACATGATACATGCAGGAGGTGCAAATCTGTCTCAGAGACATACTGGTGATCTAACTAGTGTACAGGCTAACAATTTTCAGTAACAGTGTCTTGGTATGTTATGGTCATGAAATGCCATTTCGTGGTTTTGATTATGATTCAAGGGAGGTTTCACGTTTTCAATGTTTCAACTGACTGGTGATTGCTATAATTTATGAGCTAAAATCACCATTAGATCAGGCACTAACCAGCTTCAAAACAGATTTAAAGATAGTATTTAGGCAACATAAAACAATTTACTATAGTAATAAAAATGCTGATATAGTTCAGGCAAACACATTTTACTCCTTCCTAGCTCGAAGTGTGGACTGTCTGACAGGAAGCTGGGAGGCAGCAAAAACATGGATCATCTGTGGGATCGTGAGGACCGGGGTGGGAAACACTGACTTAGACAAATGAAAGGCATTCAAAGATGGATGAAGGGAAGATATTTATTAGCAGGAACAGATACGCTTTTCTCAAATGACGGCCTGACATTCAGAGTTATGAGAACACAATGTCATGAAGTTCCACCAAAGTCAGGGTTAAGTGCCATAGGGAAAGAGGCATTTCCCCATCTTCTATATATTTTTTACCTAGAAAAAACAGTTTCATCTTAAATAGGCATTTTTTAAAAATTAAATATAAATATTTTTATATACTTTACATGACCATATATAGGTTCACCAGCAGCAAATATAATTCCTAAATTATATACATCAAGATTATGACAATTATTAAAACCATTTTTAGTTCATTTATCAACTGCAGCTTTCAAGGCAAACAGTAAGTGGTACCGTTACAACGCCCACAAATGCTGATGCATGGTATTAACATTTACCAGGTTCTTCCCTAATTTGTGATCACAGCTTCATCTTCATCTGCTCAACTGATGGAACCATCGTTATTGTATGTGTCCATTGTGTATAAAAATTACTGTATAAAGACATGTTCAAATGTAACTCTTTTCCTGCCACTGAATTCGCAGCATTGCTACATGACAGACCTCATTTTGACCCCGTGTTGGATATCCACGCATAACCAAAACATAAAACAATCACAAACACCTCCCAACACCATATTACGTATTTTGGTTTTTCACATTTTTCCTATCCAAAATAATATTTATCAGATTTATTTAATAGTAACTCTCTGGAAACGAATGTCCAGTTTAACATGCACAAATTATTCCCTATATCTCTACAAGTCACAGTCCAGCTTCCCACACCAACGCCTGCAGCAGAGTGCAGCCGAACACGACAGACAGGTGAATGTGCCGACAGAGGTGACAGCACGCTGTGTAGTGCTGCATCCCGGGCGTGAGCACAGACCTGCATGCATGCTCACACGCCGCCGTTCCTACTTGCACAGTCAGCACAGCATGCAGGCAGACTGTGCCGCGCCCAGGCGTCACTCGCCGGAGCACGCTGCCCTCAGAAAGTCACCTCAGCAGTGCGCCTCCCCTGCGGCTTCGCTCTCCCTGTGCCTCGTATTTCCCTCTTATTTTTGTAACTTACACAATTTTTCTGCCAACAGTTGAACTCTGGACACAGAGATATTGTGTCAATGTTGCTTAAGTAAGAAAAAAAAGAGCAGTTGCCAAATAATGATAACAAGTCAAAATTGCACTGTTACAAAACAGCTAAACTCACCCAATCTTCCTATGATGGTCGCTTGTGAACCACAAACCAGTAAATTAGAACATGCTAGTATATATATATCCATATATTTGTCATGTATTTATATATTTAATATTCTGAATTGAATTCTTGCAACAAATAAGAATAAATTAGTTACATCCACATGGATGGCTTTCCAAGTGCTTTTGCAGGAGGTATTTGGTCCAGTGAAGACAGGCAGATGTAATCATCACTGTCTCCTTAGGCCACGCCTACACATACAGACAGACACAAACAGGAGTGAGACACATGATTATCCATTTAAGAATTTGTTGTAAGAGCTGCTATTAACGGTGTTAACATGGAATGTTCTGGATGTCACCGGAAGAGATGCCCCTCATTCCGCCATTACTGACAACATAAGATGAAGCCGTGTTTAGATCAGGTGTCCAGCATGACGTTTTCCACGTAAACCCTTAGGTTTAAACTCACCTTTTTAAGTGGAATTTCCAGCTTTCCTTACATTTAACGAATGTGAGCTCTTGTGATACCCCGGGCGTTTCAGGATTTTTTAGGCAAAATACCATCCTGTGAATGAAAAGTATTGGCTCATCAGAGAGAGTCCATTGAGAGACTCTACTTCAGTTTAGATATAAGGTGCTGTAGTCAGAAGTATCTGCAGAATCACAGTTTTCTTTTTGTTTCATTATATTTATCAAAATAAAGGTACAAAAGTGACGCGTTTCCTGCCTTTTCTGTGTTTCGCCGGCTTTGACGCCGATCTTGTGGACTTCCATGTCGGAGCCGAGAGTGGAATCTCCTGGCCACCAGGAAGACACCATCTTTAGCATAAAGGACGTCGTCCACTTGCTGTGATTCTCCCACTTAAGCTTAATCATCAGCAGTTCTCCAATGTCCTTCTCGGTCACCAGCAAGAAAGAGTGGGTGCTGTTGCCCGCAATCTTTTCATTTCTACCAAGGAAAGAAGGAGATGAAGCAGTTCTTGTAATCTAGGGGCCCAGTGCAGTGAGGAACCTCAAACTCACATGTTCAGGTGAAGGTCCTTGGCATCTCCATTGGCTCCATGGAGGGAAACCGTCAATGTCGGCTCCACTCCAGAGCGATTCAGATTACTGGAGAAGTGAATTTTCAACTGGTAGTGATAGACTGTTCAAAGTAGCGACAAGAACAGCATTCAGCAATGTTACAAACAAGCCAGCTGGTGCAGACCGCCGCTTGGTGAGGAAGACCCCATGGAATACCTCTGAAGGGCATGGACGCCCGTGTTTTGGTGAACATAGTAGCGCTGCGGGCCTGGCGGGCGCCGCCCACGTCATAGCCCATGGTACTGCAGCGGCTCTTGCGGCAGGAGAGGCAGACGCCGCGCTCGAACATGTCCGCGCTGCCGCAGCGGTACGCCCGGCTGGCCTCCTGCTCGTGCAGCAGCGAGTCGATGAACAAGTGCACAGACCTTTCATGTTCACACTTCACTGCATCGTTAATAGCTGCAGGGCACGAGGAAGTAATGTGGATGTTAAAAAGACAAGCGAAACAACACGCATTTCTAAATCGATGCTAATTTATGAAATATTTATATCCAGCATCTTCACTTAAGGGTTATCATACACTATATGGACAAAAGTATTGGGACACTTGGCCATTACACACACAGAAACTTTTATGATTATAAATCCACAGGCATTAATTAGCTTAATTATCACCTGAATTATAAGACACTGAAAGGCTACTCTGCTTTACTGTACTCAGCACATGTAGGTTGTATTTAATATCTCTTTTTACACTGTTTACATTTTTACAATCATCCTAACGCCAGTGATACACGCTCACCAAATATGCCAAACTTTGCGATCTTTTCCAGGGCCCCCCGTAAGTTGCACCCTGGCTGAAAGCTGCCCCCATTGGGGTAAAAATCCACGTGGCCCACTGGCTGCTGGGTGCCGATGCTCAGACCCAGAGAGCCACGGTTAAAAGTGTGGAGCACGTCGACGAAATGGGCGTCATCCGGGGACAGGCGCTGGTGAGCATGCGCCCCCTCGAAGTCAGGTCCAGCGGGATCAAGACCTGCAGGGAAACAGCGACTCAGCCAAAGGAGAGAACATCTGCCGTGTCACTATTTGGGCAGCGGTAGAGCGCTGTGACATTTCAGTCATCACGGTGTCAGATCAGATTCACCACAACCTGAATTTGAATATGTTAACCTCAACTTGAAGTTTAGGAATATGTTAAATTAAATTCTCAACCTGAATATTACAACCCGGACTTTCAAGAACTGAATTTTACAACATAAATTCAAGTTCAGGTAATGAATCGAAATCCGTTATTTTTAATTTAAGCTCAGATAAACACATTCAACTTTGGGATCTTTAATTACAGTTCAGGTTAAGATGTTCAAATTCAGGTAAATAAATTCAAATTTCCTAACTGTGTTTTGGAAGCTGTCACTTTAAGACTCTGTGGCACATTACAAATGCACACTCCTCCAGGAAAACCGAGCTTCTCACCAGTGATCCTCCCAATTTTACTGGACACATGATTTCCAGCAAATCCAGCAACATGGGCACCGAGACTGTAGCCAATGAGGTGGAGGTGATCGAGGGACAAATGTGTTGTTTTCTGCAGAAACGAACACAGTAACAATTATTTCTTTGGATAGTATTCAGAAGCACACACTGTCAGCTGTATTTGGTCAATTAGCAGCTAAATCAATTGCTTGTGATTACGTGTACCAACGTGTACCAACCTCCATCCAGTTTATGAAATTCGCGATATTTTGTCCCACCATCTTTGTATTCTGAGCAGCAACTATGTAATGGTTCTGGGCTGTGCTGAGCCAGTCAACTACAATCACATTTGCGCTGGGCTCCCTCTCATAGAGAGCTGCCACCAATCTGCCAACCCAGCCCTCAAACAGCCCACTCACCTGCAGAGAAACACAGCAAGACCGTATTAGCTTCTAGCTCCCGGACTTCGACTAGTAGCACGTACGTTATGCTAACATGAAGGTTGTGGGTTTGAATCCCAGCATGCAAATTGCATCCCTTCCCTCTACTGTCAGCTGCTTTAGATAAATTAATAAATGTGTTAGTGACCGTCAATGTAAATTCCTCTATACAGCTGTGGCTATGCAGGAAAACAGTACCGTCCATCCATGGATCACCAGAAAGGTCTTAGAGGTTGTGTTGAAGTCGCACTCCTTGAGGGACTCGGGGTCTCCAGTGACGATGTAACAAACATCGTCATCGGGATCAGACGGCTTCCGTAGAGAAAACCGGGCGCTGACGGACTCGCTGCGCTCTTTGCGTAAACTCGGTATTAGCTCGAGAAAATTATCTGTGCAAAGAATGCGGGGAAAAGGGAGTATTTAAGGCTACTTAACTCTTTAACTTAGTTGCTGAAATTCAGGAGTAACACATTCGGGAAAGTTGCAGAACTAGTTATGAAAGACATAATTCAAGAGGTAGAATCTGTACATCTTTCTTCTCTTCCCTTTCCAGCTTCTTCTCTCTTAATTTATCGGAATGGGGGCTGTGGAGTCTGTCACAATGGGACCAAAACGGCCAGCAGGAGACAAATATACACGGACAATGTCCATTGCAACACACATCAACATTGTAAATTCACACTTGTAAATTAAATATAACCATATATTCTTCCGTATAAATATAAGTTTGATTCATTACTCACGGATTTAACACGATTTCCACATTTTTATCATTCTTAAAGCAAAATATAATTGCATTTTTTATTCTTTGTTGACTTTTGCATTTATGATTTAATTCTTCTAACCTTCTCAGCATTCTCAGTTCTTGGTCATGTTTACATCCAAAAAAGGTTATAAAAAGTAAAGATATATATGTGTGTAGGTGTGTGTATATCATCGTTACATCGCACATCGTTAGTAACATCACAGAAGTAGGCTACATCCAGTGTTAATACCTAACCGCCTTTACATCGGTAACTAATACTTGGATCGAGTACGCAACTTATAATGTCGCTTTGTGTTACACATATATAGGTCTATTAAAACATCCTAATATATAAGCTTTCATTGTCTGACAGTGTCCTCCTACAACAGTACTATACACACTTCATACAAAACATGAATAAATCCCTAAAAATAACGTCCTTTCTTTGCCATCGAAAGTGCTCCTTGCAGCGTCGATTGCTGACAGACAGGCTGTCGGACGGAAATGCTGTTTAACTAGGTGCCAGGACTGGCAGATACGCTGCAGTTATCAAACCTTCCCTCTGTATTGGAAACTGCTGACAGAGACACCAGTTCATGGTAATTGAACACTGTAATATTTATGCGTGCATTATAGCGTTAAAATAACCATTAGTTTTTATATGCAACAAAACTATCATTCATTAAACAATAATATATTATTATGATCAAATACTTTAATCTCACCAAACGCAGAATCGGATATTTCTTCTTCCAAAGCAGTAACTGAGATAAAATTTGCACATAACACAAGTAGTATGACTTGGTATCCTCCCGTTTTCATGTCTTCTCGTAAAGTAGCGTTCAAGCGCTTTATAGCAGATTTAAACTACGGACTTGAACGAAACGAGCGTCTCGTGCAGCAAATTCCCAAACAATCGTACCACCTCCCACCATGAATGACTTGTAGCCGCGCACAGTCATAATGCTCACTTCTTTAAATACCACCGCTGCCGCTTTCAGATACCCTATCGGGTGCCGTCTACGGGCGGGAATGCACTTATATTACGGTTATACTGAAGATACCGTGGGTGACTATGCAAAATTAAACCTGTATCTGTATTACAAATGTATTTCTGCATTGTGTTTTGTTTTGGGATAAGGCTGTTTACCATTTATAACCCATTTACCAAAAGAATCATTCATAATCGAACCCATAGCCCAGGTTTGGCCACAGTTGTATTGCCCCAGTCTCTTTTCTGGGAGAGCGCCTCCTACAGGGTGAGCAGCAGAGGCTGAGAGGGGCAGGTGCACTTGGATGAGTCTTGTGTGGGGCGGGCTCTACAGTCAGTGCTGTCATTGGTGACTCGCGTAACAGCACATGTCCATCGAACACGCTCAGCGATGCATGTTACACCCTGTCTGACAGAGAATAACTTAGGAGTTTATACGTCTGATCAAGATGCTCGACATCTTTGGTGTATGTTTTGAAATAGTGACCATTTACTTGTTGAACTGGGCTGCTTCAAGCCATTGTCTCGAGGATTGTTAAACTGGCTTAAGAGTAGTTTTTGTATAAGGCCTGTTGATTCAAGTCCTTCATTACACCAGGGCTCTCCAGTTCCAGTCCAGGTGAGCTACTGCCCAGGAGGATTTCTGTCCTACCTGCCCCCTTATGAGCCACATCTGTTCTCAGGTAGATACCAGAAGTTGGAGAGCCATGTATCATATAGTGTGAGAGCAGATGCTTCACTCATCTTTTTGGTCACCTGATCATACATAAGGTCAATGAGTGGCTCAGTGCCATCATGAAGCCGGAAAGTGAAGGACCCCTGACACCATTTCTTATCTAGCAGCTTTTGTGTCAGCAGGGCGTGAGAGCTCATGTGACTGGAACCTTCCGTAGGACTTGGGGCACCTCCCAGGCACTCGAACTTTAACAGGAACAACCCCTAATCGGCCCTTTCAGTCTTCTGTGTCTCCACTGGAACAGTGACACACTGCGCACCATTCAAGATCGAGCGTCCCAAACTCACCTGCCTCTTCTATTTAACCCGACTGCGACTCCAATCGCAGCCCGAGCCGCTACCCAACCTGCTCTTTGCGGTTAAAGTTTAACTGACCCGCCCTGCAAATGACCTTAATATCCCAGAACTAAGTGTTTATAAGGTGAAAACTGAAAAAAGAGCCTTTAAGGAGACGAGGCAATAGAGACAGTGCAATGCAACATACTCTAAAAACTATGAGACTTCAGTTTCCTTAAAGGTTCGTTTATAAAGAAATTAAAATCCAAAACAGATCAAAACAAAAAAAAAGGAATTTGGAAAAAAATAAAACAGATTTCACAGGGTCATGCATCATGAGTGCAGTCTGAGCCCTCGGCCTGTGTTCACAGGGTCACGCATCATGAGTGCAGTCTGAGCCCTCGGCCTGTGTTCACAGGGTCACGCATCATGAGTGCAGTCTGAGCCCTCGGCCTGTGTTCACAGGGTCACGCAACATGAGTGCAGTCGGAGCCCTCGGCCTGTGTTCACAGGGTCACGCATCATGAATGCAGTCGGAGCCCTTGTTCAGCCTGTGTGCTTCACAGTCCTGCTTCAGTGTTACTGCAAAACTGCTGCCATAATATGACACATGTACCAGAAAATGCAGTTTTTTTAATCATTACAGTGCAGCAGGTGGATGTTTTCAGAAAACACCTTGAAAAATGTCAGGCTCTTTGGTGAAGCAAAGGCCCTGATCATAGCTGCAGTGTGGAGGGAGTTAATCTTTCTCTGACCTCGGGCGGTTTGATTAAGCTGGAATAATAATTTAATATGAAGTCCCTGACAGCCTTCGGAGGGGGAGTGTGTCGTTGTGAAACGGGGTGCAGGGTGGGGGAGCAGCTGAGCAGGAGTGCCGCGTGCTTAGCGGCTGCTGTAACTCGCTGGTCACTCTTTTCCCTTTTTGGACTCTTTCGTGCCTTTGCTGAAAGGCTTCTCTAAAACGCCCAAGCTGTGTACCCTTGGTGGACTTCCAGAAGCAGAAGTGGGTCCTGCTCACTCCCATCTGCTTTTTGGCTCAGTGCGTAGCTCAGTGAGTTTGTCGATCGGCACCTGGGTCTGTAAGGTTGTCGGTTAGAATCCTGTATTTAGCGGAGCCTTTTCACCCCATCTGTTGCAGAGATACTAGCTGACCCCGGCCTCTGGCCTCAGAATTACTCTGCCCTGCATTTACACGTCTGTCTGTGTATCTCATGGACAGTGTGACATGCGAAGGCTCCCCTTGTTCCCTTTGGGAATAACCGAAGTACCTCACCTGCTCCACTAGCTCAGCACGTCTCATAAAGTGGCCACTGAATGTTCTGCAGTATGAGCCACTGGCTTTCAAATCTCACATGCTGTTACCAAATATGCGTACATAATGATAGTCATTTATTCAAGATATGAATAACAACAAAGATAAAAAGAACAAATATTTTCAGCTCACCTTGATTGTTGCCATATTTAAAAGCTGTAGATTTTATCTAGTGTTCCACTGGAAATGGCCTAAAAAGCTGAAATGAACCGTTTGTAAACTTGTCAGGTTTGCTCTCTATTTGCACTTGTGGCCTTATGTTCTGGACAGTCCTCTGGGTTCACCTTCCCTGTCCTTTGCACGTATCGCATATTACATACACATACTCCCCCCTTAATCGTGTTTGCTCCACACTTCAGAGATTTCATAGACCTTTACATTCCAAGCCAGGTGACTAAGACTGGGACTCTTTCTTGTTTCTCCTGTTGATTCTTGCTCATTTCGTGTTTTTGGGTGCTTTAGGGGGTTCGGATTTAAACATGCTGTAACCTGAGCTCTTTTACCATATATTTACTCGGTGGAAGCTTTTGTCCAAAGCAGAACACAAGCGAAAATCAATATCAGCCAGTGTCCCTGAAACAATCTGGTTTAAGGGTCTTGCCCCAGTGCCCGATGGTGACATCACTGCCAGCCACGGGGTTTGAATTGGCAACCTTGCTGTTTAGTTTCATAAGCCGACTGATGGATGTTCGGGATTCAGGAACACAGTGGTGATTCACTGATTACACTGACCACACTGGGGATTAGAACTGCTGAGATACTCTGCTGCTTCCTTTAATGTCAGCAATATATTTCACATTGGTCATGAGACTTTTACCTTCTAAACCACTGAATTGTTAAAAACGTATTTACTCGATATTCTGTTGGCCCCCACAGAAACCCTGTCCCAGCTAAAAATCTGGAAGATGGAAGTAAACACAACGGCCAGGTGATTTCTCGTGTAGCCATTTATTGTCATGTTATATGTTTCGTACAGCATGCGGCACATAAACTGTATCAGTGCCCAATCCTTCAGCTGAAAACAGCCTGAAACTGCTGCCTTTAAAATAGACATTAGCACTGAAATATTTCAAGAAAGAAAATAAAAAAGATAAAGGGTAGAAATATATATCTATATATATTTATATACAATATAATATACAGTTATATACATTTAATAAATAGAATAGAGATGTAAGTGCCGTTTTCAAAGGCAGCCCATGCATTTTTCATGAGGCTGACATCTCAGTAATGACATCATATCTGTAAATGCTGTGCAGCTGCTAAGGTGGAAATCGCATGTGATTTGGTAGAAGGGACGACTTTAAGGTTCAGCTACTTAGGGGCAAGTAACAGTAACTGTGACAGGCACCGGAGTCTTTATAATGACCTGTGCCAATCAGAGCAGTCAGTTACTGCTATACAACACATACAGTGTGTCATCGATCTACTTAACCAGATAAAATCGGTAATTAGCCTAAAGGTTAAGTCTTTCTATCTTTGGTTATTAAGGCACAAAAACAGTCAGAAATTCAGTCTGGAATAATTTTTGATGGAAATATATTATTTTACTGATTTTTTTATCCATGAATTATCATACTTGTTGCTCTAGTGGTTCCAATATTGAACATGCTTTTGATTAAATTAATGTGATTTTTGGTAGCTATGCAATCATAATTTATATTAATCACCTTGCAATTTAAAATGTATATTACGACTTGCATTTGATAACAGCAGTCTATGTACATGATTAAACAAATAAAATAGCACAACAGAATATAACAGAAGCGATACACTAGTGAATTTTATAACCTGATCTGTATATAGCAACACAGAGTCTTTAAAAGCAAATGATATGAAATAATTGTAAAGAATATCATTAGTAAGCATGAATTTCAGATAATGAAATAAATCTACCAATTTATAGAGTTCACAGATCAGCATGGATTCAAAACATGTCGTTTCATGAATATATCTGTGATTTCGAAACCACCAAGAATTGCTTGGACCGTGAGGTACTGCTGATGACAGACAATAGGCACAAACAATGAAAATGACACAAATACACGTCAAGGATGTCACCATTGTCACCATCGGCCAACGTCCTCAGTGACCTCTGAGCTCTCAGTTCATTGTGTCGCTATGGTACTGTTATTCCCACTGTCTACATCTTCACTTTTCCTAAATGAGCTGCCTTGTTTCTTGCGTCTGAAAAGCCTGCAAGGAAGAAGACAGAAAAAACAGCTTTTTTATGTGCTGCTTTGAGTCTAAGACATTCTCTGTAGGATCAATAAAGCACATCTCATTTTATCTTCCATTAGTTAATTCATATCAAAGTGTGGCGAGTCAAGTCTAAGCTTGTCTCACCTTTCCGCTTTGTGGCTACTTTCATTCTCATTCGATTTCACAAAGACAGCGTAGTCTCCTCCTCTGGAAAGGTACGCAGCTTCTCCATCTTTGGCTCTAAAAACCAGCCTGAAATCAGAGCACAACGCTTGCTTGAGTTTTCCTACTTGAAGAGACATTTATGTTGGCTAAACTGCATGAGCAAAGACAGTCACAGTGACACCTACCTGGCCTGTGTTTCTCCTGCTTTGACTCTGATTTTACGGACCCAGAACATTTTGCTCCCCCAGAAGTCATACAGCGTGAAGAGGGAGTCCTTCTCCCACTTGATGTTCACCATGATGAGATCTCCGATGTCCGCCTCAGTGATCAACAAGAATGAGATGGTGGCGTTGCTGTTCAGCGCAGGCCTAAGGGGTCAGACATCAACACAAACTCAACACATATCCACAATCCATCATCCATAATTCTTTAATGTAAGACATGCTGATGTGTGACATTGCCACTAGCAGATTAACCAGTATGAGTATAAACCAGTACAAGAACAACAAGAGAATGTGGCAGAGCTTCAGGGAAAAACTGCTTCAAAGGTTCTGATTTAGCAACATACACGAGTATGGAGATGTCTTCTGTCTCGCCGTGAACTCCATGGAGCGACACCTTCAAGGGCTGCTCACTGTACTGCAGCTTATCCTTGCTGAATAAATGCATCTTCACCTGGTAGTGGAACACTGTGGGAAGAGAGTGGTCTTCATAAACTACACTCGGGTCACCAGTATGTGCAGATCACGAGAAATTTCTGCCCCGGACCTTCTGGAAAGATGTGGAAAGCAGATGCTGACAGCAGACCGTGGCCCTATACTGGCCAAGCGGTATGAAGGATGGAAACATTGCTGCTGATGTACCATCATCTCATGTGGGTGAAGTTTTTACCACACAGAGCTACATCAAGTACATTATAGGACCTTATTCTAACTTATTCTGTTATTATTATTCTAACAGAACTGACATTGTAAGTTTATCTTTATCTCTGATGCTACAATTATTTACTTTATTAAATGCAGGAACTGATGTTTCATTCCCTTAGAGAACCAGAGAACCCATTAAAGTACCATGTCTGAATTTTCCTGTGAAATTGAGATTTGCGGTATGAAACCTGCAGGCAGAAGACAAGACCATCTTCTTTTCACCCAGAATTATTCCAAAAATATGCATAAATCAGAAACAGAAGACTATGGTTCAATGGTTTGAGGGTGGATGGATGGATAGGTGGATGGTTATAGATCACCAGGTATCTCATTGGCCATCACAGCTCTGTTTGTGCCCTAGGAGCTACAACACGGTGGCCAGTGAGCAGCCTACCTTTGAAGGGCATCATCTGTCGCGTCTTCAGGTACATCTTGGCGCTTCTGCGGGACCGAACCTTGTTCACCTCGTAGCCCAGCTTGTTGCAGCGGTTCTTGCGGCAGCTGAGACACAGACCCTTGTCGAAGGCCTCCTTGGAGGGGCAGCGGTAGGCGGTGCTCTGCTTCTGCTCGTTCACCAGCGAGTCGATGAACAGGTGGATGGAACGCTCGTGCGAGCACTTCACAATCTGGTCCATGTCTGCACAGGACAACCGGGCAGAAGATGCAGTTATGGTGCAAGCCTGCAGATTAGGCGTCAATCAAGCAATACGCTATAAACAGATCAGGAAATATGTTAAAAATATATATGGCATGTTGGGCAAAGTCCAAGACTATTGTTTGGAGTTGCCGGCTGAGAACCTTTATATTTGTGTAACCTGAGCCACGTGTGAGCTAGTAGCCTGTAATGTTATGTTTACATTTCACTTACATTGTTATGGAGAACCCATTGTCACCAGTGTTACTCATATCTTTAAGGCAATCTACCAAATGTTAAATATTTACTGATCAGACGAACAGAATGAAATATTATTTTACTCGACGGAGCCACAGTTTTCACACGCTGACACAATGCAGCAGTTTTTAGCAGAAGAGGCAGACGTACTCCAGAAGCCGGTGGTAGCCACCATGCGCATGGTGTTCTGCAGGTCACAGCCGGGCTGAAAGCCCCCTCCGTTGGGGTAGATATCTACATGACCCACGGGTCGCTGGATGCCAATGCTGCGGTCGGGGGAGCCTCTAGTGTTAGTATGCAGGACGTCCACGAATTTGGCATCATCGGGGGACAAGGTGCTCTGGGAGTCTGCGTGCTCGAAGCTCGGTCCCGCAGGGTCGAGGCCTGGCAGAGGAGTTTGTGCCGAGGAGAAGAACACAGAACTGTGAGAAAAATCGACTTACACGGCCTACAGGATAATACTAACTCCCTCCTCCTCTTATTAAAGCAGCAGCAATGTTTCTACTGTCGGATGAACTTCTAACTAATCCATGAGAATGAATCTTGCCGTTTTTTTGCATCTTTTTTCAAATCTGCAGCTATTACTACTAGTCATATTATAAACAAACTTCAATAGCTGCCTCAAAGCAGACGCTGAAAGGGACAGTGCCTTCTACTGGAGGTAAACGGGATGTCAGCTTCAGGACTGGCGCTGTCTGGAGGGCGGCTCACCTGTGATTCTGTGGATTTTGCTGCTGGTTAGGGAGCCTGCAATCCCAGCCACATGGGCACCCAGGCTGTAACCCAGCAGGTGAATCCTGTCCCAGGGGTATTCGAGCTCGGCCTGACGGGTACAAATCAGCCACATGAGCGGCCGCCCAGCTAAACCTGCGTGGCAGCTTCTTGGAAGCATTCCTTAGTCAGTTATCTTTAATTCAAGTATATATATTCAGTTTAATAAGTGCTTTGTTGGTAGTGTAATAGTATATTTATTCTGCACTTATATCACATAGCATGCCCTCTAGCCTAACGTCTTGCAGCATAGCCTTTGACTTTTTCAATATTTTTTTTTACAGAAATCCCAACATGCTGTATATCTGTAGATGTCTCACAGCTGCTAGGATTTATGATATGAAAACACTAAGCTGAAAAGAATATTCTCTGAATAGCGAAGCTGATCGATGACTATTTTCTGTATTTTTTGAACGCCACATAGCAGGGATCTTCGACCCCACGCCGGGGTGACATTAGTGGCCCCTACACCCAGGTCTAGTCAACTCATCACGTAAACACATTAACTAGCTCAAACACGAGACTTATAACTATTGCTTGTATTTGAAAATATTTTTGTTAATATTCGGCAGAGTGACCATCAGCACATGCACAACGCCGTTGGGAAGGTCAATGAAACTTATGCTAAAACGGACAATAAAATACTTTTGCAGAAAAAAAAATCATTCAGTATGATTTTTCCTAGATGGGACTTTAAGATTTGAGACAAAGTGTTTTGAACTATATGCTGTTTGTTTGTGTTACCTTGCTGTAGGACTTGGCTTTAGCATACATTGGTTAAATAGACAGACTAACCATTTAATGAAATAATCGCAATAACAAAAGAAGACGCTTGCATTTACACACGCACCTGCAGCCACCGGACAAATCGGGCCACATCCTGACCCACTAGCTTGGTGTAGGCTGCCGACGTAGGATAGTGCTGCTGGGCCCGGTTCAGCCAGTCCACCACAATGACGTTGGCGCTGGGCTCCCGCTCGTACAAGGCTGTCACCAGCTTGGGGACCCAGCTCTCAAACATGCCTGTCACCTGAGTACACGGGGCACAGTCTGCCGTCAGCATAGCATCTCAAACGGTCTCTCATCGCAACCTTATTCAGAGCCCGAATCCATCTTCGTCAGCATATATTTCTGATGGAATTACAAATCAGAGTCGCTTGTCACGTGTTTTCAATTTACCAACTAGAAGGTCTCTATGAGCCTCTGTAGTATTAAATATACCACATAACATCACACAGGATCTGAATTTATTCTAATATTTTACTTAGTAAGCAGCACCATTCGAATGATAAATGATGTTAATATCCTGAGAGGAAGTCACTGAAATGGTATTTACCGTCCATCCGTGAATGACAATAAATGTTTGCGTCTCCGTATTGAATCCACATGCTGAGATGGTTTCAGGTTCTCCAGGCACGATGTAGCAGAGATCGTCGTCCGGCACGTTCGCACTCCGAAGGGAGAACTTAGACTCAATATTTGAGAAATCCATGATCCAGTCTGTTGAATTGCCTGTAAATGTACACAGATAAACCATTGTGACATGTTACATATAAATCATATCATGGTTAATGCATACTGTACGAAACATTTAATGCATACAATATGCTCTAACTCACAGCATGAAATAAGTGTAAAACGCCGCATCCGAAACACACATTTCAAATACAGCGCAGCAGAGCTGCTAGATGATGGTCTGAATGACGGGGGGAAATCGCTCGCCGAAAATGTACCGTTTTAAATTAAGCCTTATTATTAAAATGGTAGCACACCGCCCTCTATTGACATTATTGAATTAAACAGCGCGCAACTAACCTTCTTTTGAACAAAGAAAACGACTATATTTCTTATGTTTCATCTTAAGTTATACAACTTACGTAGTTTAATGTCGTCTTCATGTTAAGGAGCGCAACGACACTGGCGAAGCCCACCCCGTATGTGTTATAAGGTTCATGAAACATGGAACATAGTGGCAACCGACAACATCCCGGCCGAAATACATATGATTATAATACCCTTACTAGGACCTACTAATCTACAACTCATGTGTACCTACTAATTTACTATATTTGGAGATAAAAACAAACTTGAATAAACATAACATCTGTATAAACAGGAATTAAAAGTAACTCGACTTATTGAAAAAGTAAAATATTTTATCCTTCAGTAGTTCACGTGGCGCTGAGCCGAATTAAAACTAGAAGGAACCGAGTGATTTGTGCGTGAAAGCGCCGCTCGAGGTTACTCTCGGTCATTATGACAAACGCGCAACGCATTCCGTTAGCTGCACTGTCTATCCGCATTATAAGCATAAAGCAAACACTAAAGTAACATTTACACTTACTAAACAGTGGTGACTCAGTGCTGTTAAAGAAAGATGCACAAGTTTTTTCAAAACATATCCAAATAATCAAAAGCCAGATGTTTTGTTTCCCCATATTACTGTCCAGATAAAAATCAAATCCAGTCCAGTAAAAAAATCCTCAGCTCTTGCAATAACAGTCCAAATGATCACCGTTTGGCTTGCGAATCGTTCAGTGCCACTGCATGTGAAGCTCTGGTCTCATGTAAAAACTGCCACACGTGCTGTCCCAAACTGGGTTTTATTCCTAACTTTAGATATTATGCAAATGAGCAATATGCTATTGGCCTGAGCGACGTGAACTGGGCGGGGACAATCTGATCAATGTACTGCAGCTGGACTCCTCATTTGTACACCATTATGTAAAGTTTAACCAATAAAATAAATATTTCACAACGTGCTGAAATTTGCAAGTAATTGTCACGTCTTTCACGAAACAGTTATGTTCATGGCAATAAATACACTTTTTAAACAAAAAAAAAATACCAATAATATTCTTTGTAGATTAGGAACCATTTAATTTAATGACAATTTATGGAAGTAAAACTTGAATTGAAATTATATGAGTTATTATATGATTATAAATTATATGAGTTGGTTCAGTATACTTCATTTTTTTTGCAATCTTATCTGTCATCGAAATCTCACATAACTGTTCCCATAATTCAAATCAAAATATTACTTTCTTCTCTTTTATCATTTGAAAATATAGTGATTTTAAAAAGTTTGCAAAATGAATTAAAAGTCGTTAAATTATCATAATTATCATTTACGTGCGTAAATACAATGTGGACACAATCCGTGTATAATATAATAGGGTTTAATGAACAGTACAGTAAAGCTTAGCAACATCATATAGTCATGAAAGAAACTGACAAAAATTTACCCCCCCCCCCCCATACAGACATACATTTTGCGGTTTAAACAACATTAATTCACACGATAATCGTTTATTATTATTATTATTATTATTATTATTATTATTATATAATTCCTCGATCATTTCCTCTTTTTGTTAAAATTAGTTGAATAGTGCCATCCATCGTTCAATGAACTCAGGATAACAGGATAACAATGGGGGGGTGTGCAGCCAGATTCTCATTCTTATTGGTCATATATTCATATGCCGACCGAAACGTGAGGCGTTCTGCTGGGAAGGTCAGAGCGCGGCACTTGTTCCGATTATGCAGCACATTCGGGGGTGGTTGGCTTTAAATCAAGAAAAAAAAAACCTTAGGTCTATATACTATTTATACATTTTATTTCATAATAATCATTAACCATGAAACCACAGAAACGCATTTTGCGTCCTAAAGTCTATAAATGAACGTAAGCATTAATAATAATAATAGCTATAATTGGGAAACTGAGTTGGGTACTTCATACGGACTGAAACTCGCATTTCAACAGGGCAATGGCGCTGCGCAGAGAGCTAAATCGATACCAGATATTCGTTATGAGTCGAGAAGGGTTCCGTCTATCTGATAATCACATACACAGAGAGACACCAATCCCGTTTAAAGGTCATGTGGTGGGGAATAAGTACTTCCTATGGATACTGTAATTACTGTAATTACATATTCATTTGAAATCGGCATCCTTTGTATTATTCTTTGATAGCATTATTCTTTAAAAGCAAAGACTGTCTTATTTTTTAAAAAGATTAGCTTTTAATAGAACTACTGTAATCATCCATCCATCCATCCATCCATCCATCCATCCATCTTCTAACTGCTTATCCTACTGAGGGTTAAGGAAGTACCAGAATCAGGATATTTCGTTTAAAAAATAATTAAATTATAATGTAACTTAAGGTTCAAAACTATAGCTAATTATATGGATGAACTGGTCATATTGTTCATAAAGAACGTATAAGAAATGTTCCACTGACCTTGTGGTCTCATTCTCTATTTAACAACGTGACACATAGCAAAGCCTGATGCTGTTATTTTGCACAGCTAGCAATGTAATTAGCAGAAATGTGCATTTCCTCAAACCGGCTGTATTCCCTGGGAATGTTGGGCACAAAAACAGGAAAGACAAGACAGCCGCAATTTAGAGGGAAGACTGTAAACAGCAATAATGTCGTAACAGAGGCATCATGTTCGCATTCAGGATATTTGTAAAGCTGAAAATACATTATGCAGGCCAACTTTCTCACTTTTCTTTCTGAATCAAATAAGCATTAAAAACTAGGTTTTGTCAAAAAGATGTTGAATTTTCAAAACTGGCCTTAATACAACTGTAGCAAAAGATATATGAACTACATCTCCATTGATTATGTGTTTGTTCATATAGCAAATACAGTCCCATGTGCACTATACTGTGTGTTTATGATATATTTACAGGAGCACAGCAAACACGGTGCACAGTGGTGGGCGTGAGACACTGACATTGACATTCCTGCACCATGTTATCTGCATTGACACATTGGAGTATTTTTAAAAGGCAGCCCTAACACTGAATATATGCAGAATAGAGTTCTGAAGTAGTCATTTTACTTGTTCTCTTTTCAGACCTAAAAGACCTAAAACCATGGAGGATAAAAAATATTCCTTTTGCATTGTTACATAAAACCTAAACACAGAGCTCAGTCTCTCTTTTTCTTTGTGGGGGTGCGTTCATGCTGTTGGACCCTTGTGTATCAGCTAGGAGTGTGCCCCCCCACCCCCAAGGCTCTGTGCTACGAAGGGGGCATCGGAGCGGAAACTGCGCTTTAAGATCATGCAGCGGACTGTGGCCCCTCGTGCGGCGCTTCAGCTCTGCTGTGCCGTGGTCAGTAGCTGTGTAATGAACACTGTGCTGGAGCCTGTGTACTTGCTTAGCCTCACATCAGCGCACAGCTCATTGCCCCGCCCCTGGAGCCCAAATCATGTCGAACTTTTCCATCTGTGCGTCTAAGTTACGATGCTGCTCGAGGGAACCTGAAGCCGGAAGAGTGTTAGGAGACAAACTCATTGTTTCTGTTACACATCTTCTATTTCTGAATCAGGAAACGTATCTGCATCCTCAGAGATGGAAGTCTTTGTCATTATAAGTTTGAAGACGTAAACTCTCCCATTCACAGCTAATACTAAAACACAAGGTATTACAGTCTGCAGGGGGCTTATATATATATATATATATATATATATATATATATATATATATATACACACACACACACACACACACAATATGTA
>JAODJU010000033.1:1551175-1573093 GCA_026776725.1 Gnathonemus echidnorhynchus | reverse complement strand
TGCTCAGCCTTATCTCTGGTTCGTCTTCTGTCTCCTAGATTTGCCTGAGGCCACCTGTTACCGACTTTGTCATTAGGCAACTTGCCTGGCAGCGCGTGTGACAAGGTGACGGGTGTGGCAGCCCTTTGTCAGAGCCTTTTAATCCTCATTACTAGACATTATTGTCACCACCGGAGAATTTCTGTGTGCGTAACTTGGCTTGAGCAAATCCATCTGGCAGCGTGGTGGATTTGTACAGTAAATCAGCCCCTGGGCCCTGGGAGTCTGTGTCTGCTCTTTGTTTATACATTCTGCCTGTGGGGTGATGGAATCGTTCAGGGAGGAGTCGTTTCCTGTTTTACAGAATAGTGTTTTATTGAATGTTCTGTATCATCCTGTGCTGCACTAGCAACATTTTCTCAGAGAATTAATGGGGGGAACGTGCAGTCTAAAATGTACTCAGTACATACATCATACATTTAATTTCTTTTTTTATCATTAGGAAATCTGCCATACAAAATTAGCAAGAGGACAGAGGCACAGGGACATGAGACAGGGTAGAGGCACAGGGACATGAGACAGGGTAGAGGCACAGGGACATGAGACAGGGCAGATGCACAGGGTAGAGGCAGAGGGACATGAGACAGGGCAGATGCACAGGGTAGAGGCACAGGGACATGAGACAGAGCAGATGCACAGGGTAGAGGCACAGGGACATGAAACAGTGCAGATGCACAGGGTAGAGGCACAGGGACATGAGACAGGGCAGATGCACAGGGTAGAGGCACAGGGTAGAGGCACAGGGGCATGAGACAGGGTAGAGGCACATGGTAGAGGCACAGGGACATGAGACAGGGCACTCCCTCAACAGGATGCCAGCCCCTCACAGGCTAGACACATGCTGCTGCTCATTTAGAGATCCCATTCAACCAAAACCATGTGCCTTTAGTCTACAGGGGGAGTCCAGCACACCCAGAGGAAGTCGCATGGATGCGGCAAGAACATGCAGACTTCACACGCTTAAAGCCTTTATTAAAGAACCTGCGTGACCTACATTGTCAAATGCTCTGCTTCCTTTGTACTTAGTGTTTGTAGTTCCCTGAGTAACTGAAAGTAAAGTATTACCTCCTACAATTGGAATTCCAGGAACAGTATTTTATATAAGATGACAATTCCCTGGTAAGTAGACGGGGGGCATAATTTCCATGTTCACTGAGTAAATATGTTTATGCATATAAGTAAATAAGGCAGCAGGGGGCTCAGCGGGCAGCACTGTCACCTCCAGGGTTGTGGGTTCTAATCCCAGCCCAGCTGTGTGGTGAGTTTGAATGTTCTCCCTGTGTGTGTGTGTGTGTGTGATGGGCTGGTACCCTGAACAGGCTCTAGCCTTGCACCTCACTGGTCTGGGATCTGCTCCTGGCCTCCCTGCAGCCTGGTGCTGGACCAGCAGCTTGAAGCTGCATTGCTGGTTTAAGTAAAGAGCCGCATATTAGCTGTGTAGTTATTGCTGGAATTCTGCTCTCCAGAAAAGTCCTTTTTATATTGTGATGTACAGGGGGACCAAAGTGCAAGTTAATCCGGACTCAGCGTGCAATGCACCTTATGAATCAATTTGCTTAATATAAAAAGGCGTAGTGTTGTTTGAAGTACAAAAATACAATGTGGAACTCATCATGAACCCATCCCCCAAATGACGAAATGATCAGCAAGCTCAAAAAATTTCCCTCTGTTGTTATGTAGTGATGTCTATATTGAAGGTTATTGTGAATTCATTAAAGTTCATGAAATGATGCTTTGTTATTGATAATTGTTCCAGACAAAATTCTGATGCGGACCTTTGATCAGAAAATTTGGAAACCCCCGGTCTAGTATATATATATCAGTGTCCTCCATGAGCAGAGGCCCGCAGGGTAACCAAAGAGCAGAGGCCCGCAGGGTGACCCAAGAGCAGAGGCCCGCAGGGTGACCCAAGAACCACCTCTCTGCAGGCTGAAGGTGAGGTGGCGGCTCTGAACCGCAGGATCCAGCTGGTGGAGGAGGAGCTGGACCGTGCCCAGGAGAGGCTGACCACCGCGCTGCAGAAGCTGGAGGAGGCGGAGAAGGCCGCTGATGAGAGCGAGAGGTAAGCGGGCGGCGGGGCATCCGCGGCTTCTCCCGTAGACGGGCCGCGGGGCACTCAGCGGCTTCTCCCGTAGACGGGCGGCGGGGCACTCAGCGGCTTCCCCCGTAGACGGGCGGCGGGGCACTCAGCGGCTTCCTCCGTAGACGGGCGGCGGGGCACTCAGCGGCTTCTCCCGTAGACGGGCCGCGGGGCACTCAGCGGGCTTCTCCCGTAGACGGGCGGTGGGGTACTCAGCGGGATTCCCCCGTAAACACATGCTACATATAAGGCTATCAAGCATTTTTCTTACTTCGATTATATATAACAACACATGAAGTTCACTACAAGTCAGTGTTATTTCTGTGATTATGGTCTGGAACCTATATTTATTTTGAGTGTCGTACAGATCTTGTATGATTTGTGTAAAACACGAGAGTCATATGTTATTTTCAATTTGGGCGTGGTCGTGAAGAGGTATGAAGGTGATCGAGAATCGGGCAATGAAGGACGAGGAGAAGATGGAGATTCAGGAAATGCAGCTGAAGGAGGCCAAGCACATCGCAGAGGAGGCCGACCGCAAATACGAGGAGGTCTGTACACCTGGGAATAACCCCCAGGAGCCCCACGCTGCCGTCTTCACGCCGTCCTGTTCCCTTACCTCAGGTTCTCTCACTCACAGGTGGCTCGGAAACTGGTGATCCTGGAAGGAGAGCTGGAGAGGACTGAAGAGAGAGCGGAAGTCTCAGAACTGTAAGCACTGAAAACGTTTTCATTAGAGTCTCCTCTGTGGAGCTTCTGCACCACGTAGCTCCCGGTGGGATGGCACAGACACACTAAGAAGCCGATGTGCTCCTTCATCTCCACACTGCACTCTGTGGACCTGCAGCAGGCCTAAAAGGAGGAGAACAGAAGGTGGTACACTAATATTATAGAGGCAAAGGAAGAGACAAAACGGCTGCATCAAATCTCAGTGTTTTGGAGCTTTTATTTCCACATCACTGGCAACAGCTGGTTAAAGGCACTTTTGTTGACTTTGATTTAATTTAAGTTAATTTAATTGTCAGTTAATTGACTGCTCTTTGGGCCAGTCCTGCTTAACTTATGGCCCTTCTCTTTGCAGAAAGTGCATGGATCTGGAAGAAGAACTGAAAAATGTCACCAACAACCTCAAGTCTCTAGAAGCTCAGTCTGAGAAGGTAAAGCTTCTCTGACGTTTTCTTTTATTTTAGTACGAAGCTGTTATTGCCTTGTTTTATTAGTTTTTAATCTGTTTTATTTGGTCTGGTAAGGATCCTCAGCCTGGCATTCCTAAGGCCCGCCTAAGGCCTGCTTTGCTGCATGACATCATCACTTGTTCCTTTCTGTCGTATGCTTGGCGTTACAGTGTGTTCCCCTCACTAATGACGTCACGCTACATGAAACAGGGCAGTTATATAACACCTGGGCAGCAAAACTCTCACAAGGCTTCTACTTTGTAAGCAATATCTGGGTTAATTTTGTATTTCAGTACTCAGAAAAGGAAGACAAATATGAGGAAGAGATCAAGGTTCTCACTGACAAGCTGAAAGAGGTGAGGTGGTCGTTTTTGTTGTTACTGACTGGGTAGCCATATATCAAGACTAAACATGATGACACACAGAGCAGCGTTGTAGCAGTGTGGCTGGGCTGACCGATGTTACTCAGTCTCTTTCCCATTGATATTGGGCAACAAATTTCTATTTCAAAACTGTAATCAGTGGTGGGCAGCTTTTCACGATCACGAGTTGCCCTTTGTCTGATCTGGCTGGCAATTGCCCGCCAACATTGCTCAAAAAGTTGCCCTGTGTTTCATTGCCTTGATGTCTTTGCCTTCTTATTGACCTCCTGTGTCACTGTGTCACTTCCAAGGCTGAGACTCGTGCTGAGTTTGCCGAAAGGACGGTGGCCAAACTGGAAAAATCCATTGACGACTTGGAAGGTAAAAATATTTAGTCTATGACTGGTATCAGAAAAACAAATTTGTCATTAGAATCTGACAACAGAATAAGGTCTAGCTAAAATTTTTAGACATCTAGTCTTGATGTAGATTTTGCTAATCTAGTAATGAAAGGTATATGTGCACCAGTGTCCAATTGGAAAAGCATACGTCTGTAATTAAAACGTTAGCTTAAGGAGAGGCTTTGTACAGTCGCTATCAATTCAGTTATCGACAAAATTACTATGAAAGGCTGACTTTCACACCGGAAAGTTCCTGCGCGTTATCCAGGACTCCCTCCTCTTAATGACCTGCTCTGTTTCTTTTCTTTGCCTTCCCTTCCGGAATCACCGGCTATTTACCACACGCCTTTCCTGTTCTCCATCTTCCATGACCTTCACTCCTTTCCTCCAATCGCCGCTGACCTGTTTCTGCTGCCTGCTGACCTTTGACCTCCAGATGAACTGTACGCTCAGAAGCTGAAGTACAAAGCCATAAGCGAGGAGCTGGATCATGCCCTCAATGACATGACCTCCTTGTAGATGCAGGCTCCCAGCCCTGAGTCACTGACTCCCCTTCCCTTCCTCCTGGCAGATCTGGGCCTGACACTCGTGCCTTTTCTCTCCCAAAGCCCTGTCAGAGGCTCTGTAATCACACATCTCCAATAAAGTTTATCTGCATCCTGTGCAAACCCTCTCATTTCTGTATCGCTCTCAAACTCCACCTGCATCCATCTCCATTACTCTGCTTTGTTCCTTTCTCAGTCTGCTATACATCATTTCCTGCTGATTCATGTGTGTTTGTCTTCTCATTCATCTGTTAGCTGTTACTTTTTAGTATGATAAAATTAAGTCATGGGAGTTCAGTACATTGATCACATATATCTGTATTTTATCGCTCCGTAGCAAAGGCTGTAATATGTGACTACAGGGTACAGTGAAAAGATATCACAGGTGGCTAACAGACCCGCTTTAGCAGAACTTAACGGACCTCAGTCTACTAAGGCAAATATGTACAATTTTATTTTCTTCTCCGTCAGCTCAACTTATCAGATTGTAATTTTATCAGAAGCATTGCAATTCAGGATACCATAGCTCCCCAATGGCTAATAATGAATAGTGAGATTTGCTATCACCAAACGCAACTATGTACCATACCGCTGTACAACCTTGGTTTGCCTTAGTTCTGTGCATTTTTTCCCATATATGGTGGTCACACTAGCAAACACCACGCTCTCCATTTGTCTTGCAGGCTTTTATATCTATATTCATTACATTGACAGTGAACCTGAACTTCATATTTCCAAGGTTTGGAAAAATAAGAAAATTGCAATCCTGTGTTTGAAATATTGCTACTTAAATTTGTTTTCCAGAGAAATTGTCTAGTGCCAAAGAAGAAAACTTGGGAATGCATCAAGTTCTGGACCAGACACTGCAAGAACTGAACAGCTTATAATACAATAAAATAGAAAAAAAAATTGAAGACGGAGATGGAGGAAAAATTTCAGAAACATTCCATGGATACTCAATGCCATTCCACCTTCCAAACTGCAGCACTGCTCCCAGAAAGTGGAGATACACTTCACGAGTATTTCAGTAATCTGTCAGCACCTCTAAGTCGTTGTTTATGTTTCATTAAAGAGTCACTCTTTGTAGGTGATATGCCCTTCCACTTTATCCGTAATGATCATGTTTACAGCCATGGTTGCTCTGAAGACCTTGTGTTGAGAGACCCGCACATATTCCACCCAGCGTAAGTCTTGCTTACAGGAGGGGTGAGGGGGGGCTCCTGGAAGTCAGGACAAACCCGTTTATGATTAAATCCCCAGCTGCGTGACAGCAGTGTCAGTGGGGGATTCAGAAATTAGACAGTGCTAATTTAGTGGGAAATTATGTAGTATTATTGGTAGTTTACTGAGGGAAATTTTACAAATGAAATATACACTTCTATGTCTGATCAGGGCTAAATGGAACAGTCTGATATTTCTCTACACATTTATTTCATGGCAGTGACAGTTACCACATCTTTGCTGACTTTGCAACCCGTCTGATTTCCAAGAACTGTCTTTCAATCCCACTGAGCTGTAACAAGGAAAAATCTGAATCCCAACATCTGTCTGCTAAATTACATTCCTGTGGTTTATATGAGATGGAAAGGAAATGACACCAAAGCAAAGATACGCACTGGAATCCTGATCTTCAAACATATAAATACGAATTGTATATATTTGATTTGATGGTAGTTATTGACAACTGATGGTCCTTTATCCCTGAAGGGTCTGGCCACCATTCTTTTGGGGGTGGGGGGGCTATCAATACCAAAGACTAGTCTCTGCTTCATATAACCAGGAAACTTTCACAAGATGAAAAGAAAACCATCTTGTCACTGTCTTTTTTTTCTTTATATAAAACTGAGGACGGCTTGACATTCTTGTGCTATGGAACAAGTGTGTTGCATTTTTCTCACTTAACCTGTGTTTATTTCATTTTCTCAGCCTTGAATCTAATAAATTTCTTTGAAACCTTTTAAATTTCTATGCTACCTTCATTACAACATTCCAATGCAATCAGTGTCATCCACTTTATTCCTGGTTTCTGTGGCTGTGTCACTGTCTATAAGCCAGCATTTGATTTACTACTATGGAAATATCTGTACTGGAAATATCTGTACTCAAGTACAGCTGAATGAGTCGACGCCCCCTAGTGGATAAACCTACTCAGCAGTATTTATGCACATTGCTGGTTCTCATTGCCACTGAGTCCCTTCTTAATTAGTCTGGATTCAGTTATTGGCAGCAGTAACTGCAGATTCACCTCAGATAACACTGAAGGTGTTAGTACAGCTATATTTTTTCTCAGTATTAAATCAAGTCATTTCAAATAAGTTCTTCCCCAAATGCAGCCATGTGTTTTGCACAGCTCAGTAACGCTGCTGGAACAGACTACAGACGATCCCACAGTTTTGCTCTCTATAAAAGGCTGGAAGATGCATTTCTTTAAATTCTATGCGACATGAATGCCATCTTCCCACGTCCAGTTTGCCCGAAGCACTGAACACTGAGTTAGAACGGCAGTAGCTTGGCGTGCAGGGGTGGGCATTTGCTGCTTTAAATAATCAATGATTATTTAAAGAAACTCATCAAAAATAATAATACAAGATAACCAAATACTGGGAAAATATTCTATTAGGGCAAATGCAGCTGTGGCAGATTTTTTACTTTCCATACACAGCAATACACGTCGATTTCCCCCAGGAAAGGGTTAGCCGCTCTTTTCAAAAATCTCTAGTGACACTCCTAGGCTGATGGCAGTACTTACAGTTCTATGCTAAACTCTTAGGCAGCCAAAGGAAATGATGCCTAAATGATCTTTATATTGGAGTAAAACAGCACTATTATGCTTGTCACAATGTCTTAGTTCAGTCATTTCAAAACATCTGCTAAAATCACCCCATTATTTCCAGTAACCGCCCAATACACCCATTTAGTTTTTGACTCAGCCACTAGCACACCTCGTATAGCTAATCAATAACTCATTGACTTTAAGTTAATTAGGCTAATTAATTAAATGAACTGATGGTGAAATGTAGCAAATAGACAGAATGTAGCAAATAGACAGAATGTCTGCGGTGCCCCTGAGGAGAGGTTTGGGAAGCAAAGCTGTTCTTCTAGCCGTCCAGCAAGACATCTACTTTTTGGAGAATTTTTTTGTTGTTTTTATTGTGTTTCTCTTAATTTGCATATGTTCTAATGTTAAATTGTGTTTTTTGTTCAGAGGAAATGTGCATTTAATACGCAGATAAATAGCTTTAAACATTTCTTTTGACTGCCTAAGACTTTTGCATGGTACTGTACACAGTACGCCAAGTCTGAGGCTTATCAAGTAAATGAACCACAATAGATCCTAAAATCCATCCAATTGATGGATCTTAGAAGATATGAATCAGCAAGATACTGGAGGTCTAAAAACTGAAAAATACAAATTTCGAAAAGATCTAAGCAAGGCTGCTATCTGCTCATCCACCCACCCATCCTTCATAACCACTTACCCAGTACAAGGCTGCAGTGAGCTTGGGTCCTATTGCGGAGAACAAAGGAGAATCCAAGGCCAACTGGATAGGATGCCAATCCCTCACAGGGCACACACAGACTAATGGCAATGTACAAATGTGTTTGGGCCGAGGATGAAATCCATGTGGACATGGTGAGAATATGCAAACTCCAGACCGCAAGCCTGTGGGCGTGAGCCCGTGTGGGGGCTGACTGAGCCTCCATTCCATCCAGTATTTCTAAAATTCAATTTTCAGCATTGTTTTTGTGTTGAAATGCAGTCTGGTACACATATCTAGTACAGTATTACAGGACAGGAAAGGAGATCAAATCAAAAACAAAGAATATAGATTTTTCTTTAATTATGACAGCAATTATCTCACATTGCATTTGTTTTTCATCATAACTGCAAGGTACTGTGATACCTGTAGATATTCTCTAAGAAGCTACTGATTGAGGGTGAAACAGACATAGGTTTAGAAAAGTTGAGAATACACCTTAATCACCTTTAACAGTCATTATTCCCATATGCATAGAATTAAAAATATGAAATGTGCAAAGAACTTAAAATCTACATATTTCAAATTCTCAATATTTCTATGGAAAATATACTGGCAATGGGAATATAGCTCCCTTACTTTCTAAATGCTGATATCTAAATGCTATGTGCTAGAAAACAATTTGCCGGATTCTTTGAGGAGAAGCCCCACGCTGCAGAAGAATAATGCATGCCCTCAGAATCTGCCAATACGCTCTACTGCAGGTCCCATGGTGTTCCTCAACATGTGTACTTCAGCGTACTTGTGTTCTTGTGTAGCCGTTCTACGTCGTCTTCCACTGCCTAGCTCCAGTTCTAATAGTAAGAACCGAAGTATAGAGGATGGTAAAAATACCCAAATGTCATTCTTGCCCCGTCACAAATATCAAGGATACATTGGTTGCATCCCCCCCAAACGAGAACAATTCCACCATTTATTGGGCCCCCAAGTCCATTCTTGCCAGCCAAGTTAACAAGAACTGTTTTTGGCAAGACCACAAGTACATTCTTTGCATTCTTTGTACTGAGAAACACCGTATGTGACCTCTATTCATAATCATCATCATCATCATCGTCATTTTACTGAATATCAGTTCTCCTCCATTCCGTCCCCTTTTACTCTGCTTGGTCATATAAGACTGAGGCCCAAATGTAAGACAGCGACCCGATTGGAGATGTGTCTTCAGTGCAGCTTCCGTCTAAATGAACAGCCTAGAGAAATGGACAATGACAACAGTATTACCAGGGGCAACCAAATAGATAAGAAGAGGAACAACATTCATTATGATTATTTGACCAATAATTTAAAAAAAAATCATTTTAACATTAAAGGAATATAAAGCATATGCAGACACACTAAAACATTACAGAAGTTTAAATGATTTCTCTTATTGTCTTTGTTTATTGGCTATACAAATTCCGATTCAATAGCTGAAACATCAAAATTATAACTGGGCCTGGTTGCAATCGTGAGCCAGTGGCTGATGCAAAATGTCTCTGATTGCTTTTTACCTTCCGTAAGGCGGCATTTGCCCCCCCTGGGCTGACAGAGCACATAGGAGCAGCCGGAACAGGGCACCACTCTCTGGGCGTGGCTGAACACAGTGGTGATCCTGTAGCAGCCTGCTCCAAACACATACGAGGACAGGGTCAGGCAGCAGGAAGACCTGCCCACACTGCAGCAGGCCACGCAGGTGGACTTCAGCTCACCAGCACAAGATGGTTTGTTGGTATTTACAGACCTGGGCACTTGACATCCATGAAGTACGAGTTAGGAGACTGCACGAGCCTTTTTTTTTTGTGTCGTCGCCTCTCAGCCTCATACGCTGGATACATCAGGTCCCTGGCAAGCTGTGACCCACAAATCATTTTAGGCCAAAGAAGACCATTTATCACGCTTGCATTAAAACTCATTTGTGCATGAACAGGAAAATGTACATTGCAATTGAATCAGAATGGTCCATTATAAATGCGAAACAAACATCTAAGAAATGTATTTAGGTATTTCAGCCTAAAAACTCCAAGGACGGTTAAATACTGTGTTTAGCAGAGTTGAAGAAATTCAGTACCGAGGCCGCCCCCTACTGTTTCAAATCGGTAAGATCGGAAAGCGCATGTCCTGACAGACATGCCCGGGCTTGTACGCCGGCTAATATTCGCTAGATTTCCTTTCTCTTATATAAAAGCCCCTAAAATGATTTCGTCGTTGATAGGGCAATGCAATGCTGTGGCAGACATTAAATGAAGTGAATGTCTCTTCAAAAACGTTTTACTGTCAGACTGTTTACATCTTAACTAACGTGTTTAAATTCTTGCAAAAATATTTAATCTACTTGGCAAAATAGGGATGAATAAATAAATAACGTTATTGTCAGCTGCCAAGTTCTCTTGATTTTTACAAGAAAAAAAATAACAATGTAGTATTATCTATCCTACTGCATAAAATCATTGAGATCTTTGATCGTATCTCCAAGAAGATTACACTTACCGGCATTTTATCTATTTTCGTGCTTGTCCGTTAGAAGCAAAACTTAGTTATGGATGGGAAGCTCTTGCGCACCTGCCTGTTCAGCTCCTGTACTTCAGCGAAGACAGACTGTAATAGAAAACAGAGCCTCCGTCCCGGAGGGCGTGACTTACAATGTATGAGGAGCTGCGTTTGACATTTGGGACTGGGGACAGCTGGGCCTCAGAACCTCCCTCTATGACTGTCAATTAAGTTTAAATGTTTGAGTTCCTCTATTCTACAGTCTAAAAACATGCAGTTCGGTGAATCTGTGTCCGATGACAGTGAATTGGTGTCGCTAACTGGGAGATGAAGCTATGGATTAATTGCCATTTTTATGTGTGTGATGGCATCACGCGCAGAGTGCTGTTGTGTTTCTTGGGGTGAGCTCCATGCTCTGTACTGGATGAGCAGTTTGAATATGAGTGGGTATTTATATCGATTAACAAAGTTTGGGTGTCTGTAAGATTTTTTTTTTTGTTTGTTTCTTCATGTGTACTTTGTTCCCAGGGTGTCCTATATTATTGTAAGCAAAATTTCCTTAAAACAATAAAAACTATTAAATGCTTAACAGCATTAGCCACGCCTTCTAAAAACAAGAGCCAGCCGACCACTTCAAGCCGGCAGTCCATCAAAAAACGGCTGCACTATCCGATGACGTAATTTCCGGCGTAAGTAGATATTCGTAGGAAAAATACAAAAGAAAAAAAAGCCTTTATTTTTGTGTAAGTGGGTCTACGATTTATTCAGATAAATACTGTTACATTTATTCAAATGTATTACTGCTACATTTTCTATATTGAAAATATGTGCATTGTATTTCTTAAATATATATTTTTTTAAATCCGTAAACTGCAGAAACTGTACAGAAACTGTGTAAATGGCGAAGGTAAAACCAGACATCATACAGGTGGACATACAGGACCAATGTTTCCGTATGTAAAATATCGAACCAGTTCGACCAATCGGGAAGGGGTGGTGACGTCATGCTGTTTGTGGGCGGGACATTTGCTGTAACTTCCGACGTGCTCTGCGTGGACTGTAAGCAACATCCGGGAGGGGAGGGGGGCGGGTTTACGCAAACATGGCGTCTCTCGGGCCCAATTAGACCGCAACTTGTTTCCCCCTCGAGTTCCACGCAGGTCATTGCGATTGCCGGGCGGGATTTCCGCATTACCGAGTAATATGGCGAAGACGTACGATTATTTGTTTAAACTGCTGTTAATCGGGGACTCGGGAGTCGGGAAGACGTGTGTTTTGTTCAGATTTTCAGAGGATGCCTTTAACTCAACATTTATCTCCACTATAGGTATGTGGCACTTTGCTGTTATCGTGGTTGATTCTTTATGTTTAGGTTTACCGAAACGTGCAGATCTCTCTGGCTTCTCAGTCAGCTAGCTATGCAGATATCCAGCGCTAATATTGCGATTAGACTGGAACAAAATCACTTTATGTGGGGGTGATGTTATCTAAACATCGCTGTTACCACTTCGTAGCTGACGACTTGACTGATGCAGTCTAGATGTGGAATAAAACTACACTATGTTTAATCCGGCGCCTCGGTTGGATGCTGTGAAGCTTCTGAAACATTAGTAATCTAACTGGCTTGAGAAGTTGTTGGTGAGACGCTGCCTTTAGGTACTACATGTTATTTCCTTACGTTGTGACTCCTTGGTAATGTGCGCAGATGCACATCTATGTTACACATCTTCTGTACTTAGGACGGTCTAAATGATGTTAATTCTGTGCCGTTTTGTTTAACGCCGCCCGCATGTAACGCGGCGCTTGGTGCGCACTCGGCTTGCGGAAACGCCGCGTTTGCGGCGCGGCTTCTCCGGCGGCTCGTAGCAGCCGCTTCCGCTTATTCACGCTTTCCGTGTTTGCCTGACGCGGGGGGGTGGCCGTGCTGCCCCCGGCCCCCCTCACCCACAGCCAGCGCTGTGTAAATAAGGCCAAATATATATGCATGTATGCAATGAGATTATAATACATATATAAACAACTCGGACTGAAATATCCTCGGTTTCACACGTATTGTTTTGTGATATTACTTATCTAGTTTGAGGTAAAACCAATCCTTAACACACAATGATCTTTCATCCGCGAGGTATTTAAATTGTATCTAAGGTTATGATGATTGAACTGACGTACTTGATGTGTCACTTGTGAAGGGCAGGTACAGATCACAATAGATAAGTGTGATTAATTTTAGAAGTATGCGAGAACTTTAGCCTGGACGACTTTGTATCATGCCACTGGGTTACGACATGAGGAATTAGACAAGCCCATATCATTCCTGCCAGGGGATGTTGCAAGTGCCTTGCCCAGTAATGACACTCGATACATGCGGGCGGCGTTAGATGTCCCCCGGTCCATACTGACAGCCATAGCCGGCGGGGATCCTCATTCTCTGGTCCACAGAAATCTGTCTTTCCGGCCATTGCGCTGGATGTTAAAAGCTTTGGGAGCAGCTGACAGCAGTGGCACACACATGCATATTGTTCATCACTACAAGCAAATGTGGTTCCTTATAAAATATACCATTTTTATATGATGAAAACTTTTACTGTTCCACTGTGGTAATATCTGTTTTATTTAATTAAGTAAATGTCGGCTTATATCTGTAGGAAACTTCAAGCTCAAGTAAGAGTATTATGGGCCTAAATGAAATAAATGTATTACATTTGTTAAAAAAATATAGTGATAATAATGTAATTTATTTGTAGAGCTGCTTGTCTTACATTGGATCTTGCCTGAAACATTGTGCTGTATACCTTCAGCAACATTACTGCCTGATCTTTAATTCCAATCTGTCAGTTTGTGATCACCTATAAAGAAGGTGGCAGTGCTCGTATCCCATTTAAACTAAAGGTGTCACTTTACCAGTTCTTGTAATGACCAAAATAATCCCCTAGTCATACCTGCATGTGCTCCGTTTCATGTTCGTGAGTAAGTGGTTAGGCTGAACAAATTTATTTTTTAAGCTTATTCTATTAAAAGTTTGATCCATTGAGTTTCTTATATAACTGTGATTAAGGACATAGTTTAAAACACAATTTCTTTGCTGCCATTGAAGCATCACAGCTGCCGTTTCAGCTACGCTGCGGTATGGTAGCATGTGAAAAGTCATTCTGCTTGTTGTGTTATTGTCATATCAGTTTATCACATGTGGAATTTCTCATTCTTTGTTCTTTTGTAGGTATTGACTTTAAAATTAGAACAATAGAACTAGATGGGAAGAAGATTAAGTTACAAATATGGTAAGTATAGACCAGACTCACTTAAGTCTGAAACTAAGCAAACAAAAAAAAATTTTTTAAATGTGATAAATTTTGTCATCCTCATTTATTTTCTTTGAAATAGGGTAAACTATAAGGAGTAGGATTTGAAAGTTTTACAGTACTATACACTGCTTAGTCTAGCTCATTAGGGATTGCTATATGTTTGGGTCCTGTTCCGAGAGAACAGAGCTCTGTAGCATAGGAAATTATACATATTGTATGAAGATAGAGTTGTTTAATATTAGGTGGCTATAAATCACATTTTGTCCATCCATCCCTCCATCCATCCAAATTACCAATGGTTTAAGACAATGGTAATGGTAAAAAACAGTGTTGGTCTGTCATATATGAATTACTTAGTGTAGTAAAATTGTCTTTCTGTGTGATAGACTTTTTACTTGCACAAACGTATGTGGTGCTTTTAAAATCTCATTAAATAATGACAGCAGTGACATCATCTGCCATGTTACCGTTTGGCAGAGTTTACGTGTGAGGCTTTTACCTCCATGTAGTCTCATTGAAACATACATTTTAGGGACACCGCTGGCCAGGAACGGTTCCGGACGATCACGACGGCGTACTACAGAGGAGCCATGGTGAGAGTCGGCCTCTGTCCCCATCCCCCCCCGGCCTGGCCGTGTGCTCACAGCCTGGGCTGCAGCACCCTGTGTCTGAGTGTTCGCCTGCTCCATCCACAAGGCCTTTCTGCCTAATTTCAATGTTGTAAATGGGAATTACCAGCAAGTGGTGACTGTCGATCCTTAATGTCCAGGAATGCTCGGCTGGGTGTTTCTGTGCTTTGCCCAAGCTAGTATCACACCACTTCAGGACAAGCAAACCAGGGACCGTGACAGGACCTTCATTTCAGATGTTTATGCCTTAGGTGGAGTAATTGGATTTTTATTAGTATCACGAAACACACACAGTATCAACCTTTTCTTCCTTCCTTAATGTAGGGCATCATGCTAGTATATGATATTACCAATGAAAAGTCTTTTGACAACATCAAGAACTGGATAAGGAACATTGAGGAGGTAATCTTGATTTATTGTATCGTAGTTATTATTATTATTATTATTTGCTATACTTGTGTGTAATTTTTACAAATGCCTTCCATGACACTGTTGCTAACTCCCTCCCCACACTAGCATGCATCAGCAGATGTGGAGAAGATGGTCTTGGGCAACAAGTGTGACGTTAATGACAAGAGGCAAGTGTCCAGAGAACGAGGGGAGAAGGTAAGTGGTCTAGGCCCGCAGATGGTCTACACGGGGAGATGTCAGTCTGGCGGCGGATGGGCTACACGGGGAGATGTCAGTCTGGCGGCGGATGGGCTACACGGGGAGATGTCAGTCTGGCGGCGGAAGGGCTACACGGGGAGATGTCAGTCTGGCGGCGGATGGGCTACACGGGGAGATGTCAGTCTGACTCCCTCTTGCTTTCCAGCTGGCTTTGGAGTACGGCATCAAGTTCATGGAGACCAGTGCGAAGGCCAACATCAACGTGGAGAATGTAAGTGGTCTGCTGCCGGGTCTGCTGACGGCTTCTCAGTCATCGGCTTCTCCATTGAGTTTCCCAATATCATTCGATTTAATCTGTCATGTTCTTGTTGTGCTAAGGATGTTGTAGGATTAGTTTTGTCCTGTTGTGATGCTTTTTGACAGCAGTCGTATCTTTTTGCATTTTAGGCATTTATGACACTTGCCAGGGACATCAAGGTAAAGATGGACAAGAAATTGGTAAGATAATTTAGTATTTTATGGGATAGAATCTAACTAGGGGTCAAGGTCTGGAAAATCTTAAGATACATAGTTTTTTCCCCACATCTTCCTCCTCATGCATGGTTGTCTTTGGGTGTTCTAGGAGGGCAACACTCCACAAGGCAGTACCCAGGCCATGAAGATCTCGGAGCAGCAGAAGAAAAGCAGTTTCTTCCGTTGTGTCTTACTGTGAGAACTGTAGCCTTAATGTCTGCCCCAAGGCTGGACGTAACTGGACTCCGCTTGCTCAGAGCACTTTCCTTCCCCTTTAGCTCTTCTGCTCTCCGTAATCCTTTGCGCTGCCTCCCTTTGTGATAACTAACTGACCGTTTGTCACTCCTCCTACCCTCAGTCTTCGCTTCATCATATTTTACTGCTATATGTGCACAGCAAGAACCCAGATGTAGAGAACTTTTCTCCAACCATAATGCACGTAGACGGCTGTCACTCACGCCTTTGTGTTCTTCTGAAAGTCTTCCAGAATGCTGCCCAGTGCTCTGCATCAAACCCCAAGTCTGTTCAGGCCACTTTAGTTTGCCAGTAAGGTTCTGGCCTTGAAATTTGTGTTGCTGTCATTTGTGTTCTGTGTTTCATTACCTAGAAAAACTTACCACTTACTCTTGAGTTTTTTTTAAGATGGGTTGACATCACCCTCAAGAGTGCACTTTTTATGTCGTCTTCTTTCAGATCAGGGATGTGAAGGTATTTTTTTTTTTTTTAATCAGTGTATAACATTGTATTAGGACTGATGTACATCTCATTATTTGATCCATTTGTTTTGTTGTATTTATTTTTTTGATTTGAAAATGACTTATCACAGCAATTTCTTAAATGCAAGTATAATTTTTAAATGACATTCCTTGACAATCAGTTGGATCCTATTAGCTATCCAGTCGAGTTGCCATTCTCGCGCAGTACATTTACCCGCTAAACTCCAGTAGCTCTTCCATCTGTTTTGTAGCTTACATCCATGCCCGCAGATGTGCTTGATAGTGGATCTTCACTCACTCATTCTCTAAAATAAACCATGTTTTGACAGTGATTTGTCCACTATACCCTTTGTTGTTTTCCCCCCATTTTATTTAAATTTCTGACGTCAGTTTGTTGGCCTTATAAGACTCTTTGTCTTGTAAGACTCTACCTTGTGTCCAGTACTTGACAGTCCAGAGCAAACCCCTGCATCTATCTGTACGTCAGTGCTGAAGGTTGTCGTTCTTGATGAATGAGCCTAGATATCTTTTGTACAGGCAAAAATAAATGGTGTTATACTTACTATGCGACATAGTAACATTTTCTTTGAAAAGCTGTATGGATGGCTGTTTTAATAGTAATTGCCCGTGTTTTCCAGAAGCTTTCTCCGCTTCCCTGTCACCAGTCCTCACACCCTCCAGGTGAGCCGAACTGGATCCGTAGTACTGGTCTGTGGTCTTCCCTTAGCCCGATTTTACAATGGGAAAATATATCATTTTATGGTTTAATAACCTTAAAAGCAAAGGTTAAATAATTTAGATGTAGTATTCTGTCTCCAAAAAGAAAACCGGAATGCATTTCACTGTTAGTCTAAATATTTAAGTGATCAGCACTTGCTGCTTTTGTCCTGAGCCTGGCCGTCAAAGCAAACTTTAAATATAGTATGTGACAATACCGAGTGGTGTTACGGCGTAGCATGGAGCCAGGAAAACAGCAGGATTTGGGAGCAGCCGACTAAGTCAGTTTTTCTTTTTCAGCCTCCAAATGATGATACAAAAACTTATTTCTCATTTATACATTTCAAGAAATGTTATTTTTCCTCTAAATTGTAATTCCTTTTGAGTTCTGAAAGTTCTGGTTTTGCTTAAATATTTGAGCAAAAAGAAAGTCAATAAAATTCACCTTAAATGGGAAATGTTTTTGACAAACACTGGAATGTAAAATCTTAAACTGGAATAAACTGAAAGTCAGCATTCCATTAAGTTCAACGTGTGCGGCTCCTTTCACAGACTTTGCTGTGTTAAAAGTGATTAAGTATAAATGCCATTTTATTAATGTTACGCCTTATTGGAGTGGATGAGGGGATGAGTTGCAAGGAAGGTTGTCATGGTAACTGCAAACTTGGAAATTGAAAGAGAGGGGGATGGGGAAAAGTAAAAGATGAAAAAGGAATATTTCAATTAATAATGACAGTGAAACCATGTACTAGTCTGGTTTTTATTATTATTATTTACTATTATATTTTGTATTTTAACATGTTTTTATTTTGGGGATTCGACCAAACAGAAGTGTTGCAGTTAGTAATATGCTTTCTGATCCATAAGAGCAAAGCATGAGTGAAGTCCCTTCAAATGTGCATTTATGCAACTTGAGAACAGACAGAAGGAACCACCATCTTTGTAATTATAAGGAAGTGGTTTTGTTGCTCCTGTCAATATCCAGCCTGGCAATGCACACATCCCTCTCTGCGCAAGCTGACTTGTTCGATTTTGGGAAAAATACTATACCAGTGAATGTACAGCATGTATCCATACTTCTGGGTTTTGGTTTTGTCTGTTTACAAATTGAGTACAAAGTCTAATCATAACACAAACCATTTGTTTTCAGTGTGTGATAGGTCTGTGTGTGTGTGTTTTTTTTAACACATTTTTCCTTAAATTTGCTGTTAAATCACCAATCTATCTTTTCCCCTGACTACTTCATACTTTAAGGCTATGCATCATGAACCTTCTAGATCTCCGTGTCTGTGTATCTGTACATAAATGAGGAAAATGTTGTTCGTTGTGGTATGAGGTGTGAAGGTTTTTGTTCTACACAAACATTCCTGTTCTTGCTTATAGATCCCCCAGTGGCATTGTTACCAACTGAACATTCACAACAAGCAAAATACAGTATTTGCTGGCATAAAGGAAGCAAAACATATTGTCTCATTTGTCAGGGTTTAAGTCTAGTGAGGATAATTCAGCTTTCTGAAATGACTGTCTGCTGGAGAGACGTGAGGTTCATACTGTGTGTCATGTTTTTCCTATCCATACTCTAACAGCACGTGCATCCCTGTTCTGGATGTGTCGCTGAATGGATGATCTGACAGGGCAGCATATGTATAAGGAAAGGGGTTAAAAATGAAGAAATCAAGGGTGTTTAAAAGGGGCAGCGTTTTTAAAGCAAGCAGCCTTGGAATATTTGCTTTGTTGAATAACTTTGTATTGCATATGATTAATATTTTTGTGAGCAATATTCTGATTTTATTGGAGATTGTCAGTTAAATCTGGAATGGGGATGTTGGAAATACACATTGTAAATAGCTTAACATAAGAGAAATGCATGATTGTAACATAACTTTCCAAAAATCTTATGTAATTTGGTTCTGAAGCTTTGTAGATATGTGTACTTTTGATGATTTATTAAAACAAATTTGTTTTATAATGAGGTGTGGTTTGACCATTTTTGCACCTAATATTCTTCCTCATTGGATGGCGCACCCCGAACTAATTTTTTAATCAACAAACCATTGCAAATGCTGTACTGTCTTCGACACATCCCTTAGAAGCATGCCAAAAATTCATATGACTTATGATGGTAACTGACACAAAATAAAGATATGTAACTGGGAAGTTGTGCGAATCTGACTAAGCAAGAATAGCAGTGGAGTGAAGAGTTGATGAGAGAGCAAGAACTTTGCTGGACCCCAGAGGGCAAGGAGGACATGTGACCAGTGACACAAAGCAGAGAGACTCATGCTGGTGCAGGAATCTGCGGCCGGCCTTGGGTGTCGCCTGCAAGTTGTTGTTTTTATTATTATTATTATTTTATTATTATAGGCGACTTAATGGAAATATGTACTGAAGCTTTTATTCTCAGACCCCCCTCCCTCCGAAAAACTTTTACGGTGAATTTGGGTCATGATCGAGTTACTGACCCAGGGATAATGTCGGTCCTGAGGCCAGGGGCGTAGGCTACCTAGAAATGCCGCCCCCCCCGTCCAATTTCACCTATAATTTTACATATTCAAGGCCCTCCTGAAACTGCCAGGTAACCGTGCCTGCCTGACACCCTTTCCCGAGGCTAAACCATTTGAGAACCGCCACTTTATATTCCGTAACCTTTTTTCTCACAGTATGCCAAGCAGATGCCTTGTGGCTCACAATAAATCAGATTTCATTACCAAACAGCTCGGAGAGTCACTTCGCAGAGACGGCGGGGGACGAGCCGCTTTCCCTCAGCAACTTGGTGGATCAGTTACTCTTCGTGTTAGGAAAAGTGTGAACCCTTAACAAACAGATAGAGAGCTGCCTGTCAGTTTGCATTTGCCTAGTCTATTTGGATATCTGTCATATGACCTGTTTTACGCCGTCGTGCATTGGTGTTTGAGGTTTGTATTATAATTATTATTTTTTTACTATTTCAGGAGTAAATCAATAACACACCTTTGCGATTTTAAGTATTAAACTTACGTTTGTGGCAGCCTACGTATATTGTTGAAAAATGTAACACCTTTTAACGAATAATTCCCTAATAATGGTCTTTTCCTGGTGACGGTAAGGTAATCCGGAGAGTCGCGGTGACCTCGCCCTTCGCGTCCGCAGCACCTGTGCAAGGCAAGTGATCAACTTTAATATGAACTAAATCAAAGGAAAAACTGAGTGTAACAGAAACTTTAGGATACACAAGGAAACCCGTTTTAATTTTCATAACGCGACGTGCTCGTAAATATACAAAGAGACTCTGTCAAACTTCTGGTGGAAATACGCGCACGACCTTCAATGTTTAGCTTTCCGTTAAACTTTAGTAACGTTACTGAAACCGGATCTGTAGCACTGTCAATTGAATGTAATCATTGATTATGCAGCCTAACTTATTAAAATTCATTTCATATGTAATCCGTGTAACAGGTATACGTCACTGTAGCGTTCGTGTTTTGCTTGTTTACTAAAGCTGCGCCGATATGTTTATTTCTCTTTTATGTACGTATCTAATCCTAGTAACAGCACAACTTTGTCCCACTAGTAACAGTGGGATAAAGAATGTGTACATTATGATGTGAAATATATTTCCTTAAAATGTAAAATGAGTATCATCCGTCATGTAAAAAAAAAGTCAACAGATACAACCAAGATAAACGAAACCGATGTATTTCCATACTTCACTCACTGACATTTTTTGACATACAGAAAACCTGTTTAGCACGAAAAATTACCATCGGGAATGCTTCACTGATTTCTTCTGGCTTTATAAAAGTCACATTGTCTAACATTTTTGATTGACTTAGTTAATATTTATCACAGTATAAGTTGCCAGGTGGCAGTGTAGAGAGACAGCAGAGATAGTGGCTGCTGTTGTTAATTGTTGTTGTTTTTTTTTTTTGCTTTGGTAGTTCCCCCAGGAAATGCAGGGTACGCCACTGTTTGGGGAGCAGGACGCCTCCCTGGCCTGGTTCACACATATTCATCTGAACCATGTTATCAAAAACGGAGTCATGCCAGAGTGGTTCCATGGCGTCATTTCCAGGAAGTATGCGTTACGGCACTGTCCTCTCACATACATCAGCAGTGTATTTAGTGTAAACATTAGGCCTACCTGATACTGTCTGAGCATAAATCTCTTTGGAAGAATCCCTTTGCTTTTCTCGTGCCGACTTCCTTTATCCAGCAGTATTATCTCAGTGCCCCGCTGTGTATTTTCCTGACTAGGGTAGACTAGGGTATAAAAGTCCAGATCCTGGACTGTTATGTTACAGCTGCTACATAAAGGCTGTAAAGTTTGTGCTAAAGACAAAGGAGAAACATGCAAGTGAAATAGCATTAAATGGACGAAACTATTGTGATTACCTATACTTGTGTCCATATAGTGTACATTAAGTGGTACATGAGCATTTTTAAGGTACAGAATCCCGTTTCCCCTGTCACTGGCTGTCGCTGTGAGTGCCGTGTTTCTGTAGCCTCGCGGAGGACATGCTGATGTGCAGTCCGAGGGGCTGCTTTCTGATCCGGCTCAGCCAGACCAGACTCGGGTTCACCCTGTCTTATCGGTGAGTTACTGCGGGCCCAAACGCTGGCCCGTCCTCTGTGGTCAGCTTTAAAATGAAGCACCAGTACAGTGTCACTTAATACCCAAGCCACATATAGTCTTCCTTGTATATTGTACTGTAAACCATATTTTTACCAACAAGCGGCATCTCAGTATTTTTTTGCATTAAACATGTCCGTCCATCCATCCATCCATCGCAGAGGCGAGGATCGCTGCCGCCACTTCATGATTGATGTGAACTGTGACGGCCTGTAC
>JAODJU010000033.1:1522376-1541673 GCA_026776725.1 Gnathonemus echidnorhynchus | reverse complement strand
TGAGTTGTGCTATTTTTAGAACAGGTCCACGGGCGACTCATGTGGTCCTTGGGGGCATCCTGGTGCCCGCGGGCACCATGTTGGTGACCCTTGTCCTAGAGTGTGAAGGAAAGCTTTTCTCGCCACCTGTGAGCTGCATAAATATGTAGGTTTTTCTGGGGTCACGGGGTAGAAAACGGATGGATGGATGGATTTAGGTTATTTTAGAGTTAAGTATAATCAAGGATTATATAGAATTCAAAGTTGTATGGCAATGGAAACACTACTTATTTTGTAAAGTAATGGTGTGACTCACGGAGAGGTTATTCAGATCTGGAGTGCAGCTTATTCTTATCCTGAGAGTGTAATTTCTGTTGTTATAATCCCAGTTGGGTTAACATTAGCTCCACTTTCTCAGTCCAGAATGATGGCGAATGTGCTGTAAATCCAGTATGCTGCTCTACAGTCGTGGGCAGCCTTGGCCGTCTTCATGTACCTTCATGGAAATGGTTCTTCAAATAGCTTTGCACCCGTTGTCACTTCTGGACGGTGGGCAAGATAAATATCACTGTGTGTACATTTAGGGTTCTGATTAATCTTTGCACCCCTAGTGCCTGGAAACACAAAGGTAATTACCACATAACTCAAATGTTCTGTCTCATACAAAGATGGAAATGAAAACACTGATTAGATTAGCTTCTTGTACTTTAAGGTGAAATGATATGGGGTCGCTGCAGGCCTGAGTAGAATATTCACAGCTTGCTCTCTCTGGCCTTTCTGAGTAGCAGAACAGAACAGGCACCTTTCCGCTGATGAGAGTGGGTCCGAAATGGACCTGTTATCTCAGGCCACTTCCCCAAATCAGCACACAGCAGCTGTCTGACACAGACGATCTGACACATTAAATGGTTCCAGTGGAGTATTTTGTCACAAGGAGGCATCTGTGAAGTTACACATTTATCGGCATGTCATTTTGTCCCCCTGTCCGTTTAATTTGTCATGAACATGGTATTTGATAATGTAGATCCTGATTTGCTTTTCGCAGGTTCCCATATTTACATTGCTTTTACGGCTTTGTATCAGTATTGCAATTTACACATAAATCTCGATTCAGTCTGTCACAATTTTTCAGTATTTTGCATTGGTTTTCATTAATTTATCACTATACCTTTTAACACCAGCAGGATAATTCAGATTCCATTATGTAATGTTGCTTTCTCGTTTGCTGTAATGTGCAAATTATGTTTGCACATCAAAATTCATAGTTTGTGCAACTGGGACTTGAAGAATGCAACAGCTTTATTTAGTCTACTTATTTATACCTGGTAGTCAAAGGCTGTCAATGCTTGTTAATGAAATTTATTCTATTTTTAAAATATTGGCGTGTTAACCATCAGGATACAGTAGTAATACCATGGTGAGTATTGTATCATGGGCTTAGTTGGCAATACCCAGTGCTAATATCTACATTTAGAAGCCTTATGAAATGATTGTGTTAATTAAATTTTCATAATTTTCCTTAAACCTAAACAGGCAGTCAGTTATGTATGATGGCATTTCAGGTCAATGGCTGGGATATGACCATGGTGACTCACGACCAGGCGCGGAAGAGACTCACTAAGAAAAACGAGGATGTCGTCCGACTTCTGGTTACCCGGAAAGCGCTCGAGGACGCCGTCAGGAATGCAATGGTGTAGTAACTCCGAGGATGTTTCAGATCCTGAAATCCTGAAGTGAGCAGAGGAAGATATCGGAAGTCCAACCTGTCGGCCTAACATTCCCGCCTTCATGTTCAATACAACCGTGTCTTCAGTCTGAGTGCAGCCCTACAATGTTTCTCAGTTATACTTTAATTAGAATTTAGTTTGTAATGTAGGCTTCACATTAATAATCATTTGGTCACATATTGGTCATTTTTACTCCGCTCAGTTGTAATTCTCTCTGCATGTGACAATTTCAATGGTCATGAAAAATCAAAAACTCGTAATAATATCGTTTGGTGTCGTAATTCCAGTCCTCTCAGGACACAGGGTCTGCTGGTGTCTGATTAAGCCAGGCACAGAGTTTAAATCGTTCATCCATGCTTTTCCTGGTAATAATCACAGTTATTAGATGATCAAACAAAAATGGTATTTAGGATTTTTTTTATATTAAACAGAATGTTGTTGCTTAAATTATAAATTCCTACTAATCCTTTTATATATTCAAAGTCTAAAGCCTGAGTTGTCATCAATCAGTCTAAGTAATGAGCATTGACTCGGGTGAAAGGGCTTTTATTATTACTATCAAGTGTCCTGTGTGCTCAGTTGACCAGCTGCTTATCAGCCCTGTGGATCAGACCCCTTCACCCTGTGCCTTTCCTGTTCATAGATCTGCTTTAAATTAATCATACTTTGGATTTTTATTGAAATAGTTTCATTTTTCCTGAATTCAGCACAAAGATGTCCGGTAATGTTTTGTACATTTATTTTTGACTGTTAAATCTCAGCAAAGTGCCATAAGTGATACAAAATTTGGTGCTTTGGGTTGGTCTTTTCTACAATTTTACAGTTACCTTTTATATTTTTCTAAATATACATCTACCAAAGAGCGTGGTATATTATTTTTTTGAATAGATATATACACACACTTGTGCACTAAATTAGCTATAAGAGTATGGGTTTTTTTTTAATGGGGTGTATGATTAAGTGTGTATGAGTTATTTCCTAGAATCGCTGCTTGTTTGATTTGTGAAACTCTCACCTTAGTCAGTGACTCCACTGGGGCGGCGCAGTGGCCATTCCCAGAGGAGCCTCTAGGTGGCTCCCATGGACCACGCAACGCCGACCCTCTGCGCAGGACCACTGCGCCACTGCATTTGCTTCGGTTAGATAGAATTTCTTGTGCAGCCGCTTTAGTGTTGAATCAGTAGTTTTCTTGCTTTACAAGGAGCATCATGATGTTTGTCGAAATGATACACTGGAATACTGTGGTCCAAGGTTGGTAGATCAGAAAAATAAAGTTGATTTTAAATTCACTGACGTGATCATTACAGCAGCTTAATGCAGTTTTGTCGTTCATTACTAAAGTGCAAATCTTAAAAATAAAATAACCCGTTAACACTATACAACCACTTGCCTAATAATGGCAGCAGGTGGTGCAGTGGTTAAGAACACAATCTTATCAATTACCACTAGGGGGCCTAATGTCGCGCCCAAAGAAAAGTGTCAGTTAAGCAACTAAAGGTAATGAAAATAGACGCTGTATTGTCTCCGCGACAAAGGCATTCAGTGACGGGGATGGAGATTGTGGGAGTTGGGGGGATTCAGGGTGACTTGTCCAGTTGTATGTCCTGTTCCATCTCTAATAAAAACACCTGAAATTCTCACACTTAATTAATAGATGATGGACTTAAAGGTATATCACTTAAGATATGATTAAAGGCATACTATATTATTTCAGACATGGTTAAATGACATGCAGTGTTTTTGCAGTTGTGAATATCGATTGATCTCCCTGGTGCCTCACCTCTTCTCCGACTCCTTAGCCCTCAGGTGCCTGAGCAAAAAAGGCTTTTGATTTCATCTGAAAAATCTTTGTTACATCATTACCACACTAGAGAAATAGACTTACTGGATATACTGGCACGTGGCCTATTCTCTTCCCTGTCAGTAACTGACACACATAACGTTGGATCCGTTTTCAATAGCATTGAGAAGATTGTTGTTTAAATTCCCTTGAGAACTCCAAGGAATTACTGTTGTTTACATTGTTTAAAACTTATTTGAATCATAAGCACAAAGCACTATTGAAAGAGAACTGACAGGGAGCCAACATTTAAGCAGTAGTTACACAGTTGATTCTGCTTCTTTAAATCTATACGCAGCTACTTTTCATGCCAGTGTCTACATGCTACTTTGACAAAGGCTGCAGAGGAGTGTTGAGAGATCTGACTGAAATGTCAAAGGCTGCAGAGGAGTGTTGAGACATCTGACTGAAATGTCAGGCTGAATGAATGCAAAATTTTACCTCTCAGCCACTTCAATAAACTGTAAATTCATTGTTTATTACCATGAAAAATGTATTTGTGGTTCTTAAAAAAACTGTATGGAGAATAACTTTGGCGTAGATAACCTGTAGCTGACAAGAAAGGGCTATGTTTTGAGATTGTATATAGAAGCGTGGTCGTTCTTTTTACAATAGCCTTGTAAATTCAGAATGTTTCAAGAATCTGGCTGATTTTAACACGGAGTCATCATTTACGTTGGCATCCTGAATTCCTTCTGGTTATTTCATGGGGGGCAAGTTTCAATTAACAATCTGCACACTATGCAGCGTTTAAAATGATTTTGGAGTTAATCCATTTGATAAAATGATGCCTTTACACTTGTTAAACACAAGGTTTGTATCTATTTTGCTATTATATTGCATTTGAATTTACATTGTTTTCTCATAGACAGAAAGACACAAACCATTACCAAATACCAACAACTAACCTTTGCCCTTCATTGTAAATTTGTTGACAGTTTCGTTCATTATAAAGAACCAAAAATCCATGCAACTGCACATGTTGTAAGGGTTCGTTTTATGTTTTATCTGGTCTTACTGAAATCAAATGTTCAGCAGGCTGTTCCTTTGTTTCATTTGTATTAATCTCATTAAGTTACTAGTCTTTATGACGAAGTATAAAACCTAGGTCCATATTTGTAAATAAGGTATAATTAGCTGAAATTAAGAAATCAGTGTTGTCCTGTTATTACAGTTAGTCACTAACCCATGTGTGCTGAGGGCAAAATGAGATTCATGCATATGTACATTTATACCATGTCGCATTGGGATGGGGCAGACAAGGTGTTGGATGATGTCGACATAAATATCAGTCAAAAAGTAAAATATGAACCATTTGGACAAATTTGCAAGTTTATTGCACAAAGCTAATTTGAGCTGGTGTTCTGACTCGACTCAATGGAGTAACAAAAGAGGACACACACTTTTAACTTAGAAATTCAAAGATTTGTTAAAGAAACTCAAAGCAAGAATGAAAGTGTGACCAAAGATCATAAATAATGCAAGATTGTTAGTGGGAAATTTGGCTGAGCGAGGTGTAAGGGATTGTACAGCGTAAAACTAGTGCAACAAACACAAACTGACTACAATAATGCTTTTGTTTCCATTAGCCTTCGGTTTGTGTTCTAAAGTGGTCCAGACCTAACTGTTAATACTAAAAGTCCGACAGAATGGTTACGTTATGCTTTGTTGATAACTGTGTCAGTGTGACAATACTTTATCTGCTGTTTATCACATATATCATGGGTAACATTGTTAGCTGGATACCTATAGTGCTTCAATCTGCAATCAAGAATAAAAAGTTAAAAATATAAGTGATTTATTCCTTTCACTTCTCATGTATTCTTTTAGAATCACACACTTTCAGCCAATATTAATACTCATTTCAGCTGCTTTGTAAATCATTAATAATGTAGCCCAACAAAATCTGCATGGAGAGACAACATGTGTCTGCTGACCTTAAAATAAACCAGAATCAAATGATATCATTTGTTTTGTCTTATTCTCATTGTTATATATATATAACAGTAGCAGATGTTCCTCCGTACCCCTCTATTTCCTCTATTACCATTAAAGACATTAAAGATTTTTTCATATAGAAGTAAACAGTATTTAGCATCAGCTGAACAATTAAACAGTCCACTATGCATTCCATGCATCCTGTGACCTCTTACAGCACGGCAGTGATGATGTCAATCCCTTCCCAATATCCCAAAGGACACGGAATCACATTTAATGTCTATAATGAGATACAGATCTAAGCAGCAGCCATCCAGATTAGGCGCAACTCACAGATCTGCTAATTAAATTCAGTGAGATGGTGAGAAGTTTCAAACATATTACCCAACTGCTCTGTTGTCATTTTGTAGCTCCATCACTGAAATATTGCCTGATTTTCATTTTGTGAGGATTAAAGGGCAGCAGTCCCTTGAAATAGCACAGCTCTGATTTGAACTGCACAGTAAGCATGAGCATTGAGGCCAGTAATCCAAATGAGGGATGGGTGGCCTGGTGTTTCGCTGGTTAGCGCTGCTGTCGCACACCTCTGGGACCCGGGTTCGAGTCTCCGCCATGACTTTATGTGTGGAGGTTGCCTGTTCTCCCCATGGGGTCTCCTTCAGGTGCTCTGGTTTCCTGCCACAGTCCAAAAACATGCGGAGGCAAACTGGAGTTACCAAATTGCCCGTAGGTGTGAATGCCCCCTGCGATGGTTTCGTGGCCTGTCCCAGTTTGTTCCCTGCCTTGTGCCCATAGAGGCTCCAGACTCCCTGAGAACCTGCATAGGATAAGTGGTTATGGAAGATGGATGGATTGATGTGTGTTGTTATGTGCATAAACAGAAAGGTTCTCAACCTTATTTCAATGCAAAGAATAATTTAGCTAAAGGCTGCTATGGGAATGGGGATTTTTCCTGCAAATATTAGCATGTGGTCTTTGCAATTGGGGAGACGCACTGTGGCAGTGGCTGGGGTGGGGGGGTGTATAAGAGTATGACTAGATTTTCTCAGTTGCCTGGTGACTTGCTAAAAACCTCCTGGCCAGTCACAGATTGGAAATTTCAGCCCGTGCTGTAAGCATGCTGGACTTGATTTTCAAAGATAAAGTAAATCTGAGGTGAGGCCTTAAGAAACAGGTGGATCAAACCATCCCTAAGCAGCTGAACGTGACGCATGCAGTGTGCTAACATGCAGTGTGCTAAAGTTTGTAATCAAATTACCTCCAATTTGCAGCAAAAAATGTACAATTTCTTTAGTTTGAAAAACCTAAGAAACAAAACGAAAAAAATAATATAACTTTTCAGTCACAGTCTACCACGACCCTAAGCTGGATTTATTTGAGATTGATAGTCAGATCAAATTACAAAGCTGTCTTTGTATTTTCCTCAAAAGTAAACCATTTTAGCAAGGAAGCAATTAGCAGTTATTAGCAAAATCTTTTGCATGTGATGATTCACATTAAGGGCATAACTCTGGGCTGACCACTGGGGGGTCGAGGTCTCTGCCCCTTTAAGGGGCCCGGGGGGTTCTATTGGCTGCTTTTAATTTATGCCTATGATTCACATATTTCCCCAGCAACTAAGGGAAATTTACTTATTGTTCTCATTTACAGGTTTAAAAATGCTGATATTGACTCTTCTCTGTAATCCCTTTCTTTTCTTGCATTCATACATTTCTTTCATTAAGCCTAAAATTCACACTTATGGGGCTTCAGGCTGGCAGCGGGAAAATAATCAGGTGACATTTAAAAGGAGAGAATCTATTTAGTGACCTTTTCCTGTGAGCTGGGTGATTATGATACATGGATGATGTTTCCACTTTCATCCTTTTCAGGGCTCTACAGAAAAATGCTCCCCTTTAAACTCACAGTTCTCATAGTTGTTGGAGAGAAGTGGCTCTACAATATGATGGATCCACTGGTACATCCTTCCATCCATCCATCCATCCTTCCATCCATCCATCCGTCCATCCATCCATCCAAAATGCTTACCCCCAGCAGGGTCCTGGTTCCTGGGTATTATAGTTCACAGGGCTGGGGACCCTTTGGATGGGATGCCAGTCCATTTCTGGCCATACACACATAATCGCATAACACTGTCCCTAAATAATCCTACACCATTAAACCATCATACATTGTGAGGAAAGAAAAATGTCACACAATCTTTCATTCTTCTCCAATCCAGCCAGCCATTGTGTTTGGTTTGTGTACAGACAAAACAATCAGGTGCTATATTTAATATACATGCCAAACAGAGCATGAAATTGTTTAACAATTTTCTAAAAAGCTATAGAAACATTTTACAAAATCACTAATTAAATTTTGACAGCCATGATTTGGCCCCCATTGGTATGTGAGTGGTGTTCATGAGGAAGACGATGACATCCCCAAATGTCTGGGAAGAAGAAAATGCGATGCTGTGTTTGTGTTAAATGAGCCGTTAGTGAGTATAAGGCAGTAGCCATGGTGACATGCAGAGGTCACGCCAACGACATGCGATGGACACGTCTCAGTGGTGCCCAGCAGCCCAGCTCCTTACTGAAGCACTCAGTGCTGTCGTTTGCTATTTCACTAATTACTTCTTCTTGAAGTCATAAATTCTTCAAATAAAAAATTCAAAACAGACAATGACATTTTGCAATGGCCACATTCAAACCTGAGCCCCAAAACCCATTTTTTTCCTATTTTATACCAGTGAAATCTGCTACATAACTGGTATTGTTCATAGGTGACTTACAATAACCTGGACCCTATTAGCAGGATCCCTAATAGATACTTTGTCAGATTATTCATATGTCTGCTAAGGTAGGAACTCGTTTAGAAAATCATTCAGCCCTAGATACAGTCACTTCATTCCTCTCACCTCCATGAATATCTCCTTTAGACTTGATATAAATTCTGTAAAAGTGGAGATGAAGACATTATGGTGAAATAGTAATCTATTCTACCATTGTTAGTCTTCAAAACTTGCTTGTTGCTAGGTTACTGCGAGATTAAAAATACATAATGAAGAAAATAAAATACAGATGCAGCTATTCTCCAAAAGATTCTAAAGGGTACTACTAGAAGCTGCATGTATACATATTTAAATAAAACATATGCATTTTAAATAAAATATTTTAATTTAGGGTGGCACAGAGTCACACTGCTGTGTCACACCCCCAGGGCTGGGGGTTCAAACCCTGCCTCCACTCTTTGTGTGTGAAGTTCACATGTTCTCCACATGCTGTGCGGGTTTTCTTTCCAGTTTCCTCCTACAGTGGAAATACTTGCAGCTAGACTGATTGAGGTCTAACTTGCGGTAGTGTGTGATGGTGTGTGTGTGTGGGCCTCTGTCCTGTGACGGACTGGCATCCCATCCAGGATGTACACCAGCCTTGTGCCCTGTGATGCCTGCAAACTCCACACATGACCCTGTTCCTGTTAAGAGGCTGCAAGATGGGCGCAAATAATTTAGACGTGGCATCAAATCTACTAATCATAAATTGAAGATAAATCATGTTTTGCTGTATATAATTTTAACTACCTCAACCTAATTTTCTGAAATTGAAATATTTCTCTGGTATTTAGTGTCCTCGCTATACATAAATTCTAATAAAAGAGAAATATTAAAACCATTACTCAGGTATATTCCATGATTTTAATCTGCATACTAGAGAATAATTGCCTGGCTAAATATGGGTAATTCTCCTCCACCTCCCACACAGCGACGGGCCCTGCGAGTTTCCATAGTGATGAAATCTGCTGCTTTTGCATGAATACACTGATCTTGGTTTCTTTTAAATCAAAGAGTCCAGACATTTTACACTGTTTGAAATCACTGATAAATAGATACATTCAGACATATAAACCTGCTTAAATGTAATTAACCCTTTATATCCTAAAGGCCTGATTCAGAGGAAGTAGGAAATTTTAGTTTTGATATATTACTAATTTTTAATTAATGGCCTAGTGCTTCGGGTGACATAACTAACATCATTTAGGATGAATAAAAAAGGTAAATTTTATTTGGACCAAGGCAAATGAAACCAATAATGGATAGAGGTACAGCCTCTAATATCTGTAATGACAGGGCTGTACGTATTGGTCATTTGTGAAGATGTTCTTATCCAGAATAAATATCATATCCTGTCTTGCCCAGAATAGACAAGCTAAATGACTCCAGAAGGAATCATAGAATGCAAATTCCTAGGAGAATATATTCCTTAACTTTTTCCCTGCATGTTCCAGTTACTTACATGCCTGCAGGGTAAGGCTGCTCTGTTATTTTACCCCGAGGTCCGAATTCCATCAGCGGCCCCAAGTCGGCGACCCGCCAACAGCGCCCCCTACAGGCAGGAATGCTGAAGTAGCGGATTCTGTGGCTGCACTGCCTTGAAGTCAGTGGACATCCCGCAATAGGAGCCTCCTCTTAAATGACAAGCATGTGGAAGATTACAGAACGATTTGAAAAGAAAATGTAACGTTTTATGATTTTATAGTAGTTGAATTCACTTCTTATTTGGCAGATGCAATTCTTTAATTAATGTTTGATATGTAATGAATTGAAATATGATTTAATATTTTAATAGCACATTTTGCTTCAAATGGACAACATAAGCCTAGTGGCTTGCTCTTAGGTGAAATGTTTAGGCACACTGCCGCTGTAACCGTGCCCAGTCTAAGTAGATTATTATGCCTTTATTTAAGGTTTTGACTGGTATTGATGGCATCGCATACAGCATCCCCAGCACATCAATACACGTCGTTCTTCAGATAACTTTGGCACGTTCATATAGTGGAAAACTGCATACACAAAGGTCCAAGGGCAGCTACGTGGGTGGTAACGTGTGTAGGCAGGCGGTTCAGGCTGCTGGACCACGGGTCCCATGAACATGTTCTGCGGATGTAGGTAGTCATGGAGAAGTCAAAGGTACAACGATATACACTACGAAGGTATAACAACAAAATCACACTCACACAATAGCTGCTCTATTTTGAACTACGCATCGTTTGCACATTATCCCACATGAGTCCATAGTCATGATCGCCTTGCCCAAGTGAACGTCAAAAAGGGGGATCCCACCCAGAAAGGGGCAGCAGGTCTCTTAGTGCCTGAGGATCTCTAACCTCCGCCTCCCTCGCATCGACCCTTCCAGCCGCGTTCTCCGCTGTTTCCTTGGCGGGTTTAGCGCAATAAAGATCCCTACGCGCTCTGCCGAGGGAAATTTACCGGAGGAGATAAAAACCACCGCTGTTCTTCTTCGATACGCAGCACAGGCTCACAGAGTTTTACGGAGCAAACGGAGGGACGCGGGAGAGACGCGGAGCCACGTGCGCTGCGCCGCAGACAGGTACGCGGCGGGATCCGGCGGCTCTTCGCGTGGCGGCTTGCGGGCTGGGGAAGGTTGGGCTGCTTTTCACTAACCGTTGCTATTACTATTATTAGAAATTGAAGGAACTGGCTTTAATGCAAATACACGCGATTTGATGTATTTTTTTTATGAATGAAAATGCTACTTAATTTCTCTTTATTGTATTAATATGGCAATTTATTTCAAAATAAGTGTGCGTTTCAAATGAACCAATCACACTATTTTTAATGATCATTTTATTTCATCTTAAATAATTCACATCGAAATTTAAACAAAATAGAATGGAATATGAGAGAATAGAATAAACATGATAGAATAAAATAAACATGATAAAATAGACATGATAGAATAGAATGTCTTGTGTTCTGTCGTCGTTGAAAAACCGTTAAACGACAATGTTATAGTATCAATATTTATTAGAACAGTGGTTGAAGTCTCATTGTTTAAACGTCCTGAAGCTTGCAGCGCTTTTGAATTGTTTCTAAACGAAATTGCTACAATTATGAAATAGGCTCGAAGTTTCGAACTTGTCCAGACCACCGGTACGCAGAAAGAAAATGACAGCTTCATTCATAACGTGGCCCTTCCCTGCACATACGTGGTTTATTTTATGATTTTGTCAAGTTCAGTAAAACGTGAGATTATTTCCCCTCGTCTGGAGGGTCTGGAGCAATGACTGTGACGGGAGCGTCAGGCGGCCAGTCAGCCCCGGCCGGCGGCTGCTCGGTATCGGCGCGGCGCGGCGTGTGTCACCGTAAGGCTCCGGAAGGTCAGCTCAGGTCAAGCGGGCTGTTAATGTCCGCTTTTGGTCAAATCGGAATACTGGGCTCTTGAAAAAGGCATATCAGTCCTTTGCTTTGTTTTGCGATTTTTTTTTTTTTTTTTGCGTGACTGAAAAAACCATGAGTGGTGAGCAGGGGCAGAACTTGCAGCTGGTTCGGTAAGAGCTGTATCCTGACACGTAGTTTATTGTTAGTGTTCAGTTGTTGTTTTCGCCTTTGTAAATGAGTCGGCTCAGGCGAGCTGATGAGCTTAATTTCTAGCTTTGATGGTGAGTAAATCGTCATGAGAGACGATGTGATCGCCTGTTAGACACTATTCACTGCAGATTCTACTACATCATTATAACCTATTATAACGGCAACTGGGTGTTTTCATCCATCCATCCATCCATCCATCCATCAGTGTTCTGTGTCACTTATAGGTCACTTAGGGGTTTAGCTGCATTGGCAGGTCTATGTTGTATTTTTATTTACCACCCAGTACTTCTCCAACCCGATACAACTTTATGAAAAGTTATAACATTCTGGTTGGAAAGATTAATAAATATTTTTCTGACTTCTTTAAATAGTTTTTATCTTTGTAAATCGATGATCAAAGTGTCTCCTTGAACATCTTAAACTTTCACTATTTATTTTTTAGTAGTGATTATTTTTAGTGACTGTTCGTGTGCCTGTTCTTCAGACAGTACAGTCTGCTTTCTGAACTCTCCTGTGCCGCCTTTCTGCTCCATCGACTTCGCAGCTTCACCATCAGCACACTGCCGATAATGGAGGACTGACACATGGCCGTCGTTCCACCTCCTCCCAGCCTTATCTCCATTCCCCAGTAGCTCTCCCTTAACAGAAGCCCGGGCTCAGCCCTCCACACGCCTTCTTCATAGATTCAAGCTTCCATTGTTCTTGCCCAAGCCAAAGTCAGTTTGGTAATGTAAGTCCTTATCATTAATAAGCTGTCAAGTAATATAGTGACTTAGTTGATAGGGTTATGACTCCTTGCACGTGCAGCTCCTGCTTGTGGACTTTGCATGTTCCCCCATGTTCTCACAATCCAGAGACATCCAGTTAAATTAAGGGTGTGTGTGTGTGTGTGTAAGCGTGTGTGTGTGTGCTTAACTGGTCCCCACAAGGGAAAATTCAATTTTATAAAAATCTGACTGCAATCAAAAAACTAAAACTGCCAAAATTGTTGCATTTTGTTTGGTTACTTGTGACTTAGGTTAGGGCTGGGTAGGGGTTAAGGTCGTCATTGTTGGTACTGAACGGTCCCCATAAAGATAAAAATTCGAACAAGTCTGTGTGTGTGTGTGTGTGTGTGTGTAGCCTGTGACAGATTGGCATCCTATCTAGGGTAAAGAATATCAAGTCTCAAGTTTCACTACAATCATAGAAGTTGCTGGAGGCTCATTTATTTAGCATTTTCTCTGCTCTGCTTTTTTGCACAATAATGTCACTTTACCTTTGTGCCTCCAAATGACTTTGTTTACATGTGTTGTTTTCTTCTGGCTGAAGGATTTAATTTGGAAAAAACACAATAATGCTACACATATATGTAAGTGCTTGGGGTGAGACGCAGGGTGTGTCTAGTTTTGTGTGAATGCTGCAGTTCAGGGTGACCTGACACCCTTTTCCTCCCTACCGCTGTTTACTAGCTGTTGACATTCCGTGAACCTTCTATTTACACACAGCTTGTTCATTCCTCTCATATTCCTTCTTCTCCTGCAGTTCTCAGTCTGCCTCGTCTTCTGGACCCAGTTATGGAGCCCATCACGAATGAGACGCATTCCAATAACCACGGCCTTTTCCTGAACAACGACGCCAAGGAGGCCGACCTCCCCGACAGACGCTCCCAGCCTCGGAACATGCCGACTGGAACATCCGGGTCCTGCCGGGCCGTCCGGAACTTCTTTTGCCGGAACACCTTTGTGATCTTCACCGTGGTTTCGGTGGCACTAGGCAAGCAGTCCAGTGACATTCAGCACTGTATTTACAGTGTTCAGCCTATATTCACATTTGTTTATTTATCCAAAGAAACATAAAATTGTTCAAGCAGGGTTGCTCTTGAGAAATTGGGATATAGCATCTTAGTGCAGGGCCCTACAACAAAGTCACTCTGCAGACTGCAGGATTTGAACTGGCAAGCTTCTGGTCGGAGGCACGCTGTTCTAACCCATTGAGCCGCTCCTAGTTATGACATACGGAGACTTTTGCGCCTTATTTTGCTTGCTGGGTAATTATGTTGCAAAGTTATGGCTTTGAATGTTTGGCAGTGATGCTGATCTCCCTGTTCGTGTGTCACCTAGGAGTCTTGGTGGGCTTGGCACTGCATCCCCGCGATTTGTCCCTCAGAGAGATAAAGTATTTCACCTTCCCTGGGGAGCTTCTCATGAGGATGCTGCAGATGCTGGTCCTGCCACTCATTGTGTCCAGCTTGGTCACAGGTAAGCGACTGGTGAACCTTTCTTGTCTCTCTCAAGAATGAGATTGGCTGCCTACTGTAATTCCATGTTATCAAAGCATTCCTATTGCAATACAATTAAAGCTGTTTGTGTGTTTTCTGAAATTATGTATACTAAACTAGTTTTTAGGGTATGACATTATTGCATATAGTTTTGAGTAGGTTATTCCTATGACATCCCCACCTACAGTCAATAATCATCTACAGCTTCCTTTCGGACTATAAATCTTATGTCTTGGTTCATTTGTATGGTTTATTTATTAATTCAAAATGGGCTGCTGGTTGCTATAGTTTTGGAGTGACTACAGTATTTGATTTAAATTCTTTTTGAGGCCTCAAATCAATTTATCACATTGTTTTTATGCAAAAATAAGTCAAATATGCCAATTAGCATTTTAGATTCACAATACGTAGCTCAGCATGATATTCTTGGTAGATGCATGTGAAAAATAGGTGTGAAAGTTGTTTGTGCCTACATTTGTAGCCTTTAGTACCAAATAAAATATGTTTTCACTTTAAGTGAGTAAAATCAGATGTTGTATCAGAAAAACACACCACCCAAAGTAAACACATGATGAATACTGCATGAAATACTCTTATGTTACAGGGATGTCCTCTCTGGACAGCAAAGCATCTGGAAGGATGGGAATGCGGGCTGTTGTGTATTATATGCTGACCACCATCATCGCAGTCTTTACCGGCATTGCCGTCGTGATGCTGCTTAAGCCCGGGAGCGGTGGCAGGGAAAGTCCGGCGCCCTCTAGCAGCAGTATTGAGTCAGTGCAAGCGGCGGATGCCTTCCTGGATCTGATCAGGTAAACAAAGCTGGTGAGTGCTGCTTCAGTTAGAGATCAAACAAATTCCAAGGGCTTATTTTTAGCTTAATGTTTATTTCTGCTTTGGCCTTTGCAGAAATATGTTCCCTCCTAATTTAGTGGAAGCTTGTTTCAAGCAGGTAACTCTGTCATTTTAACTTTTTAGTTGTAAATGATTCTACATTTATACCTTAATGCCATTGTGTATAAGCTTAAATGGAAATTAATAACAGTTCCTCCGTTTTCTTTCACAAATCCAGTACAAAACGCTGTACTCCAGACGCATGACCCAGAGGAATGTGACCCTGCCAGGTAACGTGAGTGAGGGTTTGACCGACGCTGCCAATGTCAGCGAGGTCCTGCTGAACACCGTCCTGCAGACTATGGAGGAAATCGTTCCTACGGCAGGCTCCTCTAGTGGGGTCAATGCCTTGGGCCTGGTGGTGTTCTCCATGTGCTTTGGAGTGGTCATTGGAAACATGAAGGACAAGGGCAGAGCCCTGCGAGACTTCTTTGACTGTCTCAATGAAGCCATCTTGCGTCTGGTGGCCGTCATCATCTGGTTGGTACTACGATTTTGGCCTTCATCTCCATGCGCTGGTTGAAATATCGCTGAGACTTTACAACTGTTTCTGACATCGATCTAGAAATTACCCTGTGTATGTAAAAATCACCATGATTTTCCCCTTTAAAAAGCCTAATGAGATCACATTGAAAACAGCGGTTTTATGATCTGAATTTCCTGTACGTTTATAAAGGTGTGACTTTAGTTTGTCTTGTGGACAAGGTACACTCCGGTGGGGATTCTCTTCCTGATCGCAGGGAAGATAGTGGAGATGAAGGATTTGGCCCAGATGGGGGGGCAGCTGGGGATGTACACGCTCTCGGTCATCCTCGGCCTCCTCCTTCACGGTCTCATCGTCCTGCCGCTGATCTACTTCACTGTCACACGCAAGAACCCCTTTATGTTTATGGGAGGGCTGCTGCAGGCTCTAATGACTGCCTTAGGCACTTCGTCCAGGTGGGTCTGACGAGAGCAGAGACGCCTTTACTGACGGCCACACAGGAGGCTCAGTCCGAAAACGGTGAACACTCCCCAGGCAAAATTCTCATTGCGCCGTTGACTTGATCTCACAGCGCCTCGTCACGGGGGCTGAACGCGTATTCTGCATGCTCGTTTCAGCTCGGCAACGCTACCCGTAACCTTTCGCTGCCTCGAGGAAAACAACCGGGTGGACAAACGGGTGACGCGCTTCGTGCTGCCAGTGGGCGCCACTGTAAATATGGACGGCACTGCACTGTACGAAGCCGTGGCCGCCATCTTCATCGCCCAGGTCAACCAGGTGGCGCTAAACTTTGGCGAGATTCTCACCATCAGGTGATGCTGCTGGACCCTGAGGCTGTTTGAGACACTCATTTAGCCCGGGTCCATATTCCAGGCATTACTACTGTTCCCATGTTTATATTCACAGACACTAATGAAAAGGACCGGTTTCCTTTTGATCTTCCCGATACTTAGGCTGTGTTTTGCTTCTCTGCCCCCAGAATTAAATGAAGCCTTAAAAATTCATACTGCGTCCCTAATGGTTTTCTATTGGCTCCTTAGTATCACGGCAACAGCTGCCAGCATCGGAGCTGCAGGCATTCCTCAAGCAGGTCTGGTAACCATGGTGATTGTATTGACATCAGTCGGACTGCCCACGGAGGACATATCGTTGATCATCGCTGTGGATTGGTTCCTGTGAGTCTTCCTAAATGTCACCCCAATACGGGCCATTAGAGCAATGAATTCCCTTTGAAAGGTTAAGACTGCAAATATGAACCCTGAAGTTTCATATTCTTAATGCATTTTGATTCTGTTTGATTCAGTGGAGGTGCATTTTTATTAATTAGTAACAAGGTTTCTTCAGATTATTTGAACTGCAGTGTAAAACGATGCACCGTCCCGATGAAATGTGATAAATCGCATCAATATGTCTGACAGCCAAACCCAGTGACAGATTTGCATGTCTGAGCAGTGATCGCCTGAGGACCGCTACCAACGTTCTGGGAGATTCTCTCGGCGCCGGAATCGTGGAGCACCTCTCCCGTCGGGAGCTGCAGATTCGGGACACTGAGATGTGCGGCTCTGTCATCAAAGAGAGTGAGGAGCCCGTCCAGAGCATCAGTCTGGGCAACGACATCCAGGAACGTCGCAATAGTAAGACACCCACGTGACAGAGGCCTTTCTCTGAGAAATATTACCTGAGTGGCAAAAATGCGGAAAGCAGGGTGTCTTTGCTGCAGGATGCTTACAGACCACCATGTTTGTTGAATGCATGTATGCAATAATCTAAAAAGCAACAAAAAAATCTTATGATGAAAGCAACCAGGCCATGTATCAAGACCCATCTGTTTTTTTAGTCTCTTTTTTGCATCTTCTTTTCTTTCAATCCATACATCTATCCATCTTCTCCCTGCTTGTCCTGGTCATGGAGGCCAAGGGGGGTGCCAGTCCACAGACACTCATCCACACTCTACCAACAGTTTACAGAGACCAGTTAGAGCATGCCAACTCCACACACAAACACACATACACACACACACACAGAGGCGTGTTTGTATTCATATCTTTGTGGGGACCGTCCATTCATTTCTATAGGCATAACCCTAATCCCAACAATGACGACCGTAACCCCCACCCAGCCCTAACCTTAACCAAATGTAACCAAACATAATACAAGACTTTTGGCAGTTTTAGTTTTTATTGCATTCACATTTTCATATAAATTGAGATCCTTGGGGGGACTGAAAAAAAAAATCTCCACAAGGTAAAAAGTTACAGTTTTTAATCATATTGCTCTCCCATGTAAAGTGCCTTGGAGCGACACTGTTATGAAAGATGCTATATAAAAATAAATTGAATTGAATTTTGCAGGGAAATCTGGTCCCCACAATGTAATAATTATAAACACACAGAGTCCAGGGAGGGTTTGGGCCCCCAGCCACAGAGATGTAAGGCTTTGCTACTAAATACTGAGCCAATTCAGCCTTTATTTGGCTTGTTTTGCATTTTAGTATTTTGGTATGTTTTGTTTTTTAATACTTTCTTTTTATTGACAGAGCCTGACTGTTCAAGCAGTAAAGAACAACCTCTGCATCGTATCTGAGGTCCTGAAACCCCCTTCCCATCTACATACCAGGGAAGAGAGAGATTAGCAGCATGGTGAGATCTGCAGCCAGTGGGATTTGCTCATTTCAGAAAGCCAGTCTACCTCCAACAGGTGTACAGGGCTCTCCAGTCCAGCCAAGAAATATTCATATCTTATAGTTTGACATGATAAGCCATTTATAAGCTAAATTATTTTTCACTATTGTTAATATTCCATTTTCCCTGTGTCAGAATCAAGTGCCATAAAGCAGGCACGTTCTTATTGGGGGGTTCTAGGTACCCCTTCTCGATAACTGAGGGGGAACCCCCAGTTGACAAAATGTACTCTAAGCTACAGCCCCCTATTCGAGCACCTGCCCCTCGAAAATCTGCACAGCCCTGGTACCAAAGCGCTGCCTTTGGTGCAGAGCCTGTCAGGGTCAGCACCCGTCCTCTCTCGTGTCTCCCCCATTTGGCCAGCAGGTGTCACTGGCCATCAGGTCCTCCCTGTGTCCTTCGAACCCCAGCTGCCCTGGCTGCTGCATGGTTCTATGGGCAGAGCATGTGGCTATAAGACCTTTGGTCAGGAGTTTAAGACCAGCTTCTTCTTTATTTGTAATTATTTTGTTCCCCAGTGTTTATTTTCTATTTTAGTTTTCTTGTTCCTAGGTTTTGGTTTGGGTTCTGTTTCCGGTTTCGCTAGGTGCCTGTCTTTGTCATTATGTATTACTAACCCTAACCCTGTTGGTCTCTGGGTTCCTTCATTAAGTTTATTTGACCCACCTGTTTCCCTGTGCATCATGATTATTCTACTTGATTGCTCGTTGTCCTGCACCCACTCTGTTTGGTTAATTGTTCCATGTCTCACTCCCACTGCTTCCTAACCTGGTTTGGTTCGTGTATTTATGTTCCTGCCTTAGTTCAGTTAATCATTGTGTTGTTACTCTGTGCTGTATTATGAGTTTGTGCTTTGGTCCCTTGCCTGTTCCTGGGCCTTGTGTCCTTGTCATTTCTTATACTTAGTTTTCTCCATTTTGTTTGTTGACCCCTCGTGGTCCTTTCGTTTGTAGTTTTACCCAGTGTATTTACTTTCCCTAATAAACCCACTTGTGTCTCAGACAATTGGCTATTGGCTCGTCACCTCCTCTTCCTGCCTGCACCTGGTGGCTCGTCACCTCCTCTTCCTGCCTGCACCTGGTGGCTCGTCACCTCCTCTTCCTGCCTGCACCTGGTGGCTCGTC
>JAODJU010000033.1:1503569-1521163 GCA_026776725.1 Gnathonemus echidnorhynchus | reverse complement strand
TATATATATATATATATATATATATATATATTATGGTGAAATAATGAGCTATGGATGACTTTACCAATTTAAAAAAAAAAATTTACTTTTTAAGTTGTATATGTTTTTGAGAAACTGTTAATGGCTGAATGTCATTTGTACAAAATTTGTATTGTAAACTTTTTGCATTTTTAAATGTATTTTATGTGAAATGCCATGTTTTATGTGCTGGTGAGTCCCATGTATTAAACAAACAAAATAAACATCCTCATATCCTGCTTGCTGTAATTCTCTCCAGCTCCCTGGGAAGATCATACCAAAAAAAACAACAAAACATAAGTGTTTTCTTTCACGTGCAGACGATATATAAATCTTTCATTCGGCCGATTGAGCTGATCCTACCTGCCTCGGCACTAATGAAATACAAGGAAGATAAATGAACGTGAATCTTCCTGGGCTCTGGAAAGGCTCTTTGTTATGAGGGAATGCAGCCACCTTCACACCTCTTACCCGGGGCCTGAATCACAAAGTGAAATTTGCTGGTCAGCCAGAAAACATGGTGCCCCACTGTAAATGGCCATATTGACTTACATTTAGCCAACATGACCTTAAATGTGACAAGTTATCTCGGTAACTCAAAAATCAGAGAACGACCCCGTCCTGGGTTATTCCCTGCCCTGCCGTGGGTTGGCACCCCGTCCTGGGTTATTCCCTGCCCTGCCGTGGGTTGGCACCCCGTCCTGGGTTATTCCCTGCCCTGCGCCCGTAGCTTCAGGGACAGGCTCCAGACCCTTAAGACCCTGCATAGCACAAGCTGGTATAGAAAATGGATGAATGACATTATCCTTGCCGCGTGCAAGTTTTTTTTAACCATATCAGCTCCAAACTGACACCATTTTTTATTCAAATCTATCTTTTTTTTATATCTAAGATGCTTTTTGAAGTATAGAATATTGCGGAACTACTATCTGAACTTTGTAGCGATGTTTATAATTGGATACAGATAGAAAACTGTAACTTGTTTCACTTTTCAAATCACAAACTGCTACTGAAAGTTCCACTTAATCATGACTCGTGTTTACTGTCCTTCACGGACACTGAAAGGTATTCTGGCTCATATGAGCACTTCAATGAGGAACAGGATCATGCTCTGGGTGGGGATAATGTAAGGAGCTTTGAGACAATGTAATGTTGTAAAAATGCATGATACAAATAAAACTGAACTGAACTGAAGATGTGTTATAGGGCCGGACAGGGCTGGGGTGGAAACTACCACTCTTCTACACCGCTGATGTACCGTAACCCCACCCAACCCTAACCATAACCATAAGTAACCAAGCAAAATACAAGAGTTTTTGCATTTTTAGTTTTTTTCATTGCAGTCACAGATTTTTATAAAATGGAGTTTTCCCATATGGGGACCAGGAAACTGGTCCCCATAAGGTAAAAAAGCGGGTATTCATCACGTTGTGAGGACATTTGGTCCCCACAAGGTAAGTATATACCTGGACACACACACGCACACACACAGATAACTGGATCACCCAGGAATCCCATGTTAAACCCAGCTGGGCTGTCCTTCGTACCCCTAACCCTGGCCATCTGTTTAACCTTATTTCTGCATAAAGAAGACAGAATACATATACAAAATATATACTTTTGTGAGTGAGGGATGGACAGGTAACATAAAAATCCTAGCCACTTCACCCCCCTCCCAAGCTCACTATTTGGAATGCTCTCAGACTGCTTGATGTTGGTCCTCAGGTGAATTCTAACAGTATTAAAACCTCCTGCTGTTAGAGGCTGTAGCTGTAACGTCTCTCCTGTATCAGTGCTGACCGGTTCCGTGTCTCTCCCCCCTACGCACACGTCTGACTGGCCTGTAATTAGCACACGCCTTTGCTCTCCTCCATTATCTCTCTTCTTTATGCAAAATCTTCGTGAAACGCTTACAGAAAACTGTTACGAGGGGCATTATACAAAATTACTTTCATTTTATTTATATCAGATTCCATTACATTTTTAAACTGCAAGAGACAAATTAATGTCCTTTTGTAGATAAAAAAATATGCATAACATATATAAATCTTTTCAATACAAATAACAGATTTGATAAACAATGGCCCATTTATTTATTTAAACTGCAAAACAAAAAAAACCTTCCAAGTCGTCGCTACAGCATTTACATATTTATACATGTACAGGATCTGCTGGCTACACTCCACCCTATATATTAATATTTATACCTTTTTACATATGTTACAAAGCCACAAGGGATGTGGAAACCAGCCCCTCACCACATCTCTCATATTGTAAATATAGCCGCTTACATGTTTAATGACTTAAACCTCAGGGTCAATCAAATTTTCATTTTGTTTAAAACTTAGTAAACCTACTAGCAGAGTCAGACCCCCTCTGATTTCCATTAAATTTCTACATTTCATACGGCAAATATACCCCTAGCGAATCACAAACAGCGGCAACTAGTGATATGAGTCTGTGAACCGGCACTTTGTGGCTTCCATGCCCAAGTATCACGGTATAACTCTGTAATATCTGGCTTGTTTTCATGCACATTACAAATAGCAGCAAGCACCGTGCTCCTATTGGCACCCGCAGCTGGCTGCAACCATGTCGTCATATTGCTTCAGCACCACGTTCTCGTCGTCGTCGAAATAGAGCAGATTGATTGAGAAGAGCTTGTCGGGGACGCAGCAGGGCGGGCTGATGCCCTCGGCCAGCTTCAGGGCGTGGATGATGGACTGCACCGTGGCGTGGTTAGTGGGCCGCATGTTCTGGCCCAGCGGGAAGAAGCAGGAGCCTTTGCAGTGATAGGCGTTGTAACCCCGGGGAGATACCACCCAACTAGACCAGCCGATCTCCTCAAAGTCCACATAGAGTGGGTGGCGCTGGCAGGGAGCCCACTCCTCCTCATCCTCGCTAAGCAGCGAGCGCCTTCTGCGGAGGGCAGCTTCTGGCCTTAGGCCATGCGGACGGCTAGAGGGCTCTGGAGAAGAAAATGATTCAATATGATTCAATCACCCTAAATAGAATGCACTTCTATAGACCACAAGTAATCATGTATATCTGATATTTCACCAATATTGTAAACTGAAGCAATCTACAGAGTCCATTGTAGGTGATAATTTTAGTCATCATACATTTTTTTATGTCTTGTAAGGTAGGTTATCTTGCAGAAGCAAAGATCTAGACTTGAATAGAATAGCAACTTTCTCACATGTGACCTGCATGGTCAGAAGTCAGATATTTAATCACTATGCTGCTTGCCGCCGGTCAGATACACCCACATCCTGGAAGAAGCCTCACACCTTCCAGAAAGCTCTCCAGCGCGGCGGCCCGCCGCCCGTCGTCCGTGAAGAGCACCAGCATCGGCTGCTTGCTGTGGTGGTGGTCCTGGCCGGAGGCGAAGCGCACCAGCTTGGAGTCCACCTGGCTGACCCCCAGGGTGCGCACGGTCACCATCAGGCCCAGGTCGTTACCCTCGTCCAACATCCAAGACCTTACCTTAAAAAAAAAAAAAATCTCAAAAACCCAGCAAACACACAAATGGCATGGTTTGGTGTTAAGGAATCTATGCACACCCCATCCATCCATCCATCCATTTTCTGTAGCTGCTTGTCCTGTTCAGGGCAGTGGGGGTCTGGAGCCTATCCTGCTACCACTCGTTTCCAAAAATGTAGAGGAACCAAAACTGTATCGCTTATACAAAATGACACTCCGACAGCCGCCGTGATTCTCCCCCCTCTGCTCCCCCCTCTGCTCCTCTAACGGGATGGGAACCTTACCGCGTGCGTGATGGAGAACACCTCCCACCCCATGGAGTGAACAGGAATCAGTCTGGAGGATAACAGCCTCCTGTTTTGTTGTGGGTTCATCTGACGGTTATCAAGCTGGTAAATGCTAACCTGCAAGAAAAACAGTCCACGTTATCCCCCAGTCAACTGCACATATAATGCGGCAATTTCTAGTCATTTAAAACATTTTCTTCAGCTTCAAAACACAATTCAACAATTGCCGCAACAGTATTATTTATCCATTCAAAAAATACACTTAGTATTATCCTGCTTATCATACCTGGCAGAAATGGTGTCGGTTGAACGCGAGGGAGACTTGCGGTCTCACTTTAAACAGGTGGAGTTCCGCTGTCAAAACCTTCTCATTTTTGGCAACAGTAGTCAAGCTGAACAGGAACTGAATTTGCTCACTGTGAACTAGTGAAAGACACGGTGTTAGAAGAGTTAAAGAACAAAAAAACCTACAGCAAACCGTTAGTGTAAAGCAACGAGCGCATCCAGCGCCGCATGCAATGCAGGGCAAACTGATGAATGAATGATCCATGGAAAATACACGAGAGCTTATCGGACGCGCTTACGTTTATCGAAGAAACTGCGCACGGTGTTACCCTGCAGCAGGCCGGGGTCTTTGGTGACCCCGTCCACATCGGCCACGGTGTTATACAGGTCCAGCATGTACTGGGGGGGCTGCTTCTGCTGCGCGCGGGCGGGGGGCACATCCTCCATGCCAAAGACCTCCAAGAGCCTCTTCAGCGCTTCGGAGCGAACATCATCCGATTCGTTCGCCAGTGTTAAGTACTTTTCCAGGGGATTAACGAGCGGCCTGGAGGCACCGAGGCGGAGCAGCTGGACGAGCAGGAGCAGCCGGGTCAGCATGCTGGAGGGTCGCCGCACGGCAGTGATGGAGCTCGGTCACCATCCCTGCAGCTTTATACCAAATAACAGCGGGGCCGTTGGTATGTGCCTGGGATCACGATTGTTAAAATTCCATTTAGTCATACGAATGTAAATTAACAATCAGTGTTTGTAAAGACCAGCTAACGCGACGTTAACTGTGTGTGAATCCTCGTAATAGGTACCTCAGTCCCTTCTGCTAATAGCAGCTTTGAGAAGTCCATCAGAGAACTTAATCCATTGTGCTTTTTGTTCTGAGCACATATACCCTTATACTGAGAGAAATAGCTTTAAACATTCCCTCTGACTGCCTAAGACTTTTGCACAGCAATGTGTGTTAGTATGTATATATATATATATATACAGACTTAAAAGATCTGTGATTTCATCTCTGAGAGAATGACATTTAAGTAGGCCGTTTGATCACTGGAGGCGAACTGCAGTCGTTCAGCAGCTCAGACAGACTGATAAATCCCACAGGAACGACAATTTCCAGGATGAACACCGGTCCTCCCTCTTGCTCGGTCTGTGGCAGATACCGTCACAATACTAACCTACCGATTTAGGCTGATTGTCTGATCCAACACAGCGGTCTGCGACGCAGACGACAGAAATAAAATGTGAGAATTTTAACGGTAGTAAAAGTTTTTCGTTGTCCATGCTGTAGACCGACATACAGGGATCGGTCCTGGACTTTGGGGCCCCCGTGGTAAATGTCGCCGTTACACGATTCAGTGAAATTAACAGACAAGAAGTTTTTCCGCCGCAGCCCGGTTTTCTGCTTCACTCTGGAAATGCAGCATCGATCCGTGAAGCCGGTGCAGTTTTATCCCGCAAAGTGATCGGTTCTTTGATGTAGCTAATTTTAGGTTTATAATGGAACAATATAGATTTGCCGTAATATTGAGCGTGAGACTCGGTAAGAGTGAATGTCACGCCAGATGGGTGGAGAAGAACCCTGATATTTACAATATGCGAGATGTGGTGAGGGGCTGGTTTCCACGCCTCTTGTGGCTTTGTAACATATGTAAAAAGGTATAAATATTAATATATAGGCTGGAGTGAAGCCAGCAGATCCTGTGGCCCATATCCCTGTATCCCATTTTACTCTCCTGCCACACACACACAGAGCAAAGCAATGATTACAGTAACTCAGATGAACACAGGCCCGTAATACACTGTGGAGCCTGGGGTCTTATCTGCAATGTTCCTTACCTGCTAGACAGGATTCTGCTCTGTCACAGGACGCTCTCACACTCTGTGGGCAAGTAACTCCTCCTGGCTGAGTAATAGTTAAGGGCTTGGATTTAATATGAATTGTTTTAGTACAAAATATGTGATCACTTTATAGTAACAGTTCTTTCTTTGTAGTTATTTTTGCTTGATTCCAGATGGTTTCAATGTTCAGTGAAGAATTGAAAACATGAAATCCACAGAAACAGCAGGGACAGAAACCTATGTGTGAAAGAGCGAGAGAGTTTGTGGGTGTGTGTCCGCAGAGAGGCCCGTCCGCAGTTTGGAGAGATGAATAAATCGGTTGTAAGTTCTGGAAACTTCCTCTGATAATTCTGATGGCTACAGCTGGGGTTGTTCCTCATTAACAGTATCTACCTGTTCTGACATCTTTAACAAATGAAGAACACTTGTTGGTTCTTCAATCATGTTCTTCTTCGCTGGTACAGCCCTCTCACCATCACTGTAATGGGTCTCAGTCAGACAATTCTGGGTAAGATTTCCTTTTGCAAGCGTATCCTGCTGGTAATCAGCAGGGCAACTAATTCAAAATAATAAATTATGATTTGAAAATGAAATTTCATATTTACACAATTTGTTAAACCCATTCTTCCATCTTGCACAATATTGGCTTGCAAAAGGAAATCAACTGAGATCGTAGTAACCTGTTAATATTATAAGATTCCATGCAAGTTGTACTTATATTTAAATAAACAGTTTGGATTGTGTTTGTTCGGTGCCCAGGCATGGGGGGGACAGCTATACCTGTATCTGAGGAGGCCTCAAATTACAGTGGAGCCACATCCTAGACATTCTCCCATGTCAATTTCCTGGGGAAAATTAGCAAAACAAAACACGGTCATTCAGCTCCCAGCAGGGACCAGTGTCTCCTGTGTGCAGGTCAGGGTCTTGGCGGGGGAGGGCTGGCTTAGCATACTAACTGGTCTGATTTAGCACCTTGTGAGCTAATTTGTGTCCATTTACTTGTGCCACATTTGCAAAGGGTGCCAAACAATGAATATAGAGACATCACAAACACATAGTGATATAGCTTAACATATGGGATTTTTCATTCAAATGAATCATCTTTATAACATGAAGATTGGAAAAAAGTGTAAAAAAAAAAAAAAACATTGTATCCATTACAAAGTATAAATGAGCCGAAATAGTAATATTTAAGAAAGACTGTAATTGCAATGACAATAATTTAATACGATCACATAAAATTTAGTAGATTCATAACACGGTTAAGAAATTATTATTGTAAAAATTGTTTTGCTATTACTAAGTTACATACTTAGTCAGTTTCAGAGGCCACACATTTGAACATAAAAGCAACAAATTAAACACTGGAAGGCAACGTTTAGCCAGAGCACTTTTAATAAAGAGTGAACTAGGAAATTGCCTCAACTATAAGTGCTGCTGACAGTTTCAGACACGTTGAAAGCTAAATTTGGCAAAGGACATTCCAGTGTGAGACACTGGAAATGTGTCACTAAAATGTGATGACTGTTTAAATGGAAATTATGCTATTTGTTTTTTTCCTGGTCTAATTGTAATCGCAGCATTTATCCTGTAACTCAACCCTTATTGATCAGGTATAAAAGCGTGATAGAATCCAGAAGGCTACAGAGAGATGTAAAGGAAAAGGTGTCCATCCTGGAGAATGTGGTCATCTCACCAGACATTAATGGCAAGACGAAGTAACCTTGTCCATCAGTTTGGTTTGAAACTGAGGCCACGGATGGTAAAACCTTAAAGATGGGCACGCTGTCTATTTCCAGCGCTGTCCCCTGCAGGCTTTAATCAGAAACGTTGATTGAGCTATTCAGTACAAACTAAAAGTTTCACCTGGCAGGGAGGTGGTCCTTCATAGACACTGCAATGCTGACAACTGCAAAGTGAGTTAACTGTCTGAGTTAGTGAGCCTTACTGCAGGTTGTAACTGATCTGGACCTTGTTTCCCAAAAGCATCAAAATGCTATGGTGGTCATAATATAAATAAAGTTTAATGGAGTTTCTAGTCATTGAAGCATTAAAGTACTTTTGACAAGAAGACTGCAGTCAGCGTAGAAGATGAGGTGGAAGCCAACGGCGTTGAATCCGCTACAGTGTTCACTGTCTGTAGTATGTTTGTGTCACATATACATAGTAGTTCGTTTCAAGTCTTGCACTCAATAATTAACGGAGATAACTGCTGGACAGAGGAAAGATCAGTGAAAGGTTGTGTACGTCCATTTTCAAACTTCTCTTCCTAGTGAGGTATATGGTCTTTTATCTGTCGACATATATTTCAAAAGCTTAGTCAGACATCTCACTAGTGAAATCTCTACAGAGATCATTGATGTTATAATTAAAGATAAGTTTCGGATACAGGGAAAGTTTCATTTGGGAATGTTTGTGTTTTTTATGATTAGATGCTTAGTTTCCTGTTTTGGTGCATTTCAAAGCACTGTAGTGTACCGCAGTGTACTGTACCCTCTGGATAGACCCCAGCAGATTCACATACATCGCTCAGCAAAGTGACTCGGTGAATGTGAGCTGGCACACGAGAGACCAGGCAAGGACAGTTTAATATCTTTGGTTGGGGTGAGAACTGAGCCATGAGACACAGCGTTTGGCAGGAAATGGGATCAGTGTTTGATGAAAATAGTGTGTTTTTCAGCAGGCATGGGGCAGCAATGGTAATGAAAGAAGACGAAGAAATCTGCCTTTCCTGGAAATGAGAACGGTAACGGATGGGTTGGTGAGGGGAAGAGGCCACAGCCTGGGGAGGACGGAGCCTATCGGGGAGAAGGGAAGAACTTCTTCATACTGTCACCAGAAACAAGGGTCTGTTTGCGTTTACCAGCATTCCAAATCTGGTCACATGACTCTGGCTGTAACTCCACCCACACAGCAAGTTCTGTGAAACTGCGAAAAGGCCACTAATCAGAGAGGAAACTGTCTTTGTGTTCATGGTCCATGTGCACGACTTCAGGAACGTTAAGCAACTGAATGCATGCAAATTGGACAGATCATAGAGGAAGGGAGCTGTTGTCATCGAGACTAAGCAGACTGATTGTCATTAAACCGGGGTGCCAGGATGTCAGCGTGACAGGAGAGGAGAACAGGAAATGCGAGGGAAATAATGTTCTAACGCAGTAAATTGGATTAAAACTTACTAGGAGATACCGTTTGGTGTGCACAAGCTATTCATAATACAGAGTAAATAACAGACTTTAACTTGTTTTGTTTCAGTCAAAGTACTGGAATGGTACCTTTCCACAGCTTCAGACTTTAACTCGTTTCGTTTCAGTCAAAGCACTGGAATCGTACCTTTCCACAGCTTCAGACTTTACAACAACCAGTAGAATAATAATGTGTCTCTCGTGTTTTTCTTTTTGCTCTCCAGGGGCAACTGAGAATCACGAAGTTCACATCGACTTCATTATCAGGGAAACAGGAGAAGTTTGACAGCATCATAAGCAATTTTCCAGCTGAAATGCCAGTTAGTATGCGAGTGGAATGAGGCAGAAGGGAAACAAAACCAGGCCACATACCAGTGATTTATATAGGGATGACTTATAAACCCAAGAAATTAAACTGATTTCAGAGTCTAATATGCACAGTGCAGAACTGCCATAGATAGACTAGGTAATGTAACAGGTAGATCAGGTATACCGGCAAACTACAGAAGGCAACTGGGTTTATTATTATTATTATTTTTATTATTATTGTTGTTGTTGTTGTGATTATTATTATAATACAGACACTCCTCTACTTATGAATGTGATATGTTCCGAACGGCCGTTCGTAACTTGAAATGTTCGTAAGTCGTTATTCAACATCATTTTAAGAGTATACCGAAGTACAAAGAACTAGGATGCTGGGAGTACGCACGCTACAGTGCTGCGCGGCGGGAGTAGCGGACAGAAGTCGTACTGTGTGGAACTGAAGCACAGAAAAAAAAAATTGATGGTGCGGACAGGAAACAGGAGCCCAAATTAACACAATTTGGACTTACAGTCCTCTTCGTTCGTATGTCTGAAAGTTCGTAAGTTGAAAGTTCGTAAGTAGAGTAGCGTCTGTACTTGATTTAGCAACTTTGGAGTTCCCCTCATCTAAGTAGCTACCTGTTTTTAAAGCACTCCTGCAAAAGGTAATTGTATTTTTATATTTATGCTGTTATCTTTCTAGGGTAACAATCGCACAATCACAAGTACAGAGAATTCAGAGGGATTCAAGGCTTACCTGTGTTCTGATTGGTCATAAATTGGTCACTGGTGGAGATGAACGTCCTCAGGAGCGTCGCGGCCAGCTGGTGACATCGCCCACTCAGTTTGTCTCTTGTGTTGCACTTTTGGAGATTTTATTGGTTGTACTAGAAGATAAATACACTGATGATAAACACATAAGGTATATAATGTAAAATACCCTTTTCCGTAAAACATAAAACTTTTAATGTATGAATTTTATAGAGTCGAGTGGAAGGCACAGATGACGGAATGAAATTCAGTGCTGTCATTTTAGCTTCTGTGAGGACAGGGTCGAGGCTGAATGTTCAGAAGAGGCCAAAGCATGCATTCCCACTAAATGCCACCCTGCACTCATACTGATGATAACAATATTGAGACCGAAATGAATTATAATCAGTAAGCAATTGTTCTTTCTTATTTCTGTACTGAGGGAGATTTGAAATGCAGCACTGCAAGGACACGTGTAATCAAGTCCCCTACTGTGCACAACATGAGCAGAGAGAAGCAGCAGAGAGATGCAGAGCCTGTTTTACGCTGTTATTGCCGCATTTACAGCTCCTTAAAGAGGAAGTATGATCAGTGTTTCAAAGACCTATTAGTGTGCAGTATTCTGCTTTGTACAGAAAATCAATTTTGTATTTTAGAAAATAAAACATGAACTGACGTGTGGAGTGACAAAGAACCATATGCAAGCACAATGTTCATGATACGACGGTATTTAGTATCTCATACTGGATGCAGAGATGTGACTGGATTAGAGCCAGTAGGTAACGCTGTGGTTGGGTGGTGAACTGGTGTCCCATCTAGACACTGCTTGGGAGCCCTGTGATGGGTTGCACTATCCCAGAATGCACAGGGAATGAGGCGGGGGACCCCTGGCACTGTGGGGGGCCCGGGTGATGAGCTGCTGTACCCCAGGACACACAGGGAATGCTGGTGCCCCACTGTGGGGCAACACCTTTCCACAGTCACACATTTTGGGCAATTTAGAGACACCTGGATCTAAACTGTGTCTTTCTACTGTGAGCAAAAGTCTGTGTGAACAACAGAGAACATGAAACATCGAACACAGCGCGCACACACGCAGACACACACACACATACACACAGCCAGGGGCTGGATCCAGCTCACACCGCTGCAGGTGTGAGGTTTTATCACTGCCTACTGAGCCATGAAAAGAAACCATTGTGCAAAATAAATGAAAACCAATGTTTTTTAAAGGATTTATTTATAAAAATTTAAAACAGAGCACTTCATTTCTTAAAGTTTTTTTCCCCTACATCCCTTATTCTACATAATCATATATCATAGTATCTTTTATGACTTAGCCGGGCTCCTAACCAGGCATAGAATTTACAAGAAATAGCTACAGATAATAAAACTGATCTTAAAACTGAAATAAAGCATAACTAGTGGAATGCTTTGGTATATTCAACAACAGTTCTTTAACCATGGTCTGGAGAGTTTGCTACATATCAAAGCATGTGAATTGCATACAGTATTATAAAGAAGCCTGGCCTCTATGTATATCCAAAAGAACGGCAAGGACAAATAAACAGAGTCGAAGAGTCCAACTTCGTTTATGACTGTCGCCTCAGGGTATTTTACTTGGCCTGAAATGATAGAAAATATGATTAAACTCTGTTAACATCTAATGACGATAATGAATTTTTGAATCAGAATGTTTAAAAAATAACAAATAATAAAATGTCGATTTAAGGCAGTTTGAAGAGCTATAAAACTGCCTAAACACTGATAACTGCAGATTCTAAAAGGTTTAAGAGCAAAAGAGCTCAACTTATGCAACAAGTACAGTGACATGCTACCATGCTGATTTATTCCATCCATCCATTTTGTTTACGCACTTAATAGTATATAATTGCAAAAATACAATAACTTCCGAGATCAAAGTAATCTTAGACTTCCTGGTGAGTCATGCTATGCCAGCAGTGCATAGTGTGTTAATCCCTGAGCATCTCCCTTTACAGTGGGCGGGGCTGATGAGTGGGCGGGGCTGATGAGCGGGCGGGGCTACCTCAGCCATGGCCGGCAGATTCCTGTGTGGGTGGAGCCACATGGTGGTGTGGGCCTTGCTTCTCTGCCGCTGGATCAGCTTCCTCATTAACCTCTTCACTCCCTTATCCCTTGGGTCAGCACACTTCACGGATCTCTTGGTGTACAGGCTGTGGTGGTGTCACCAAAGTTAATGAGCCACAAAGTTAACTAATCTGGACAAGAAAATGAGAATGAGTAAAATGTTTATCTAAGATATATGACACAAGTTCTACGCTCAGTGGTGGAATTCTCAGAGGGTCGTGATTATTTTCTATAACTAAAGGCTCAGCCTGTGTTCCTGCCTGGAATAGAGTCAGATTCCTTTGACTGCTATCCAGCTAACATTAAAGGAATCTGAACTATTTCACAATCACCTTTAGTTAGACTCTGTGTTGCAGCACTGAAAGGAATCTCTCTCCGCCTGACCGGCGTCCCAGGATGCTGCCAATACTTACATGATAGCCTGTATGCTGCAGTCGGGCCCTTCTGTCTGCACCTCGAACCTCAGCACATCCTTTGCTCGGACCTTTTCCTGGGAATACCGCATGCAGCACTGAACGTCCCTCTGCATCTGAACCCCCTTCCCTGTCAGACAGAGGCAGGCTTCATGGTTAGGGTGCCCCCCCATGACTGGTGACCACTGGTAACCCCAGAGCAGAAAGAGCCCGGGATGGGAATGTGTCTGGGAATGACGCTGATAGTTTTGGCTTCATTATCTGATCCTGTTTCTGCATTTTGAAAGAAGAGACGACATGTAACGGCCGCCAGCGCGATCGCAAGAGCATCTCCTCCGAGAGCCCGAGGACGGCGCCTCCCGTTTAGCCCGCCACCCAGCCGTGGTTCTGCTCTGCCTGTTCGGGCGGTCAAGGCGGCGAGTGAAGCTGACGAGGACGCTGAAGCACGCAGCCTGCTTTCCGAAGCGAGCAGGTCCACGGATGGTTGCGGAGACGATAGTTAATGTCTCGCATCCTGCTTGTTGCTAACCAACCCCTTGCACACAGTTTAGAGATCACACACTGCCTGGGATCACACTTTACCAGGGTAGTTAACCACACAGATAAGCAGCACACACTATTCAGGGCTACTGTAATCTGCAGTACTATAGACTGCTCCCCGTTTTGGTGTAATTACATGGTTTGAGATACATAGAAGTTTCTTTGTTTCATGTTAAAAATCTTGCCGCTGTCTGCTTCTCGCCTTAGTGACCCCCTTGCTTCCTTGCAGCGACACTCTGCCTACTCAGGCATTCTTCTGTTACCTGAGCCTCTGTTTTCTCTCTTGTTCTCCGCCTGGCTCCTGCAATCGATTCATACAGCCGCGTTTCTGCATCACGTACGGAACTGAAAGAATTCACCGTCCGGAATCCAAGTTCCTCAGCACAATGCAGTCCTACCTTGCAGGAATCCAGCGAGAGTGACAGCGAGCAGAGCCACCGGGAGCACTCTCGAGGACATGGCGAGTCTTACGGGGAATCAATCGCCTCTTACACCTTTCCCTCTCGCCGTTTCCTTTTATATTTCCTCTCTCTCTCTCTCTCTCTCTCTCTCGCTCTCTCTCTATCACACATACACACCCCTCTCGCTCTCTCTGTCACACATACACACCCCCCTCTCTCTCACTCCCCCCGATCGCTCCTTTTCTTCCATACTCCGACTGACAACTCCTATGTCTCCTCCCAGTTTTTTTTTTTTTTGGGGGGGGTGCTTTTTTCATGTAATAAAAATTAAAATTCACCTCTCTGGATGTCTGATTATTTGCAACCCAAATCAGGGCAGCTGACACTTGTATTTCATATTGGGCCAAGAGCCCCCCCCACCACCCCCCCACCCGGAGCACTGCAGATACTCCCAAAAATACTGAGTATGGAATGATATTGAAAAGCATGTAAAACTTACACACGACACCAAGCTCAGCAGTTTTACATCAACGGGGATCTGCAACTTGGCCTTTTTAACAGGATGTGCAAATGATGATATTTAAACGAAACCTTAATTAGCTTTTACAGATTTTTCCAGAATTTTCTCTGCTTACCCTGGCTACAAAACATGCCAGGAATGTTGCAAATGAAATTCAATGAAACAAGCAAAGACTGTTCGAACATAACATACAAGGTAATATACGGCAAGGCCTGAACCGGTGCCCAGTTCTCAGAAACCTGAGCACCTTTCTGCTAAATGAAAGCTAAATGGAAGAACCATTTTTTATTATTCTTCAAATTCAAAAGACCCATTATTGCAAAAACCATTGGGTACACAGTTTGCATACCGTAAAATTAATTCAGTGTATTTTGAAATTCCCAGTGTCCCTTGTAAATAACCTCTGTGACCCTATACTGGATAAGCTACTGGAAGATGGATGGGCTTAGAATTAAAGAACTTCCATCATTAAGGAAAGTGTAGCGGCAGAGACCCTCAGGAGCTGCCAGCCCATGAAGACCACCCAGCGTCCACAGTGGTGCAAGGAAGGTCTCAGCGCTTTCCATGCAAAACAAACCACGACACATCAAGCGTGTGACACTAACCACTGTTCAAAACTTTAATGGAGCTCTGAGACCTAACTGGTTTCAAAGCAGTTCAAATATCTTAATATATGACATTTACTCTAAATGTAAAATATATTTATATATTTTTGTTTTACCCGTAAAGGCCAGTTCCAACCATTTAAAATTGATTCTGCTCATTTAAACAGGGTAAATTATTTACATTTCTGTCCACGATGTTGGCTGTTCACTGTTTAATACGTAGTGAAGTACTAATAATATTAATACAAAAGTTAGGAGGCATCAATGAGCTGAAAATCTCTTTACGTTCAAAGTGTCATGGAAGCTTCTCTCTACTTCTCTGGGTCGCTTCCCAGGCTGCTTTATTTCTTCTGTGACTCCACTCCAGTCACTCCAGCCAATTACATTCGCCAAACTATTGAATATACAATTATCACCTCAGAAAGGTCGCTTACTACAGGCTACCTGTAGTAAACCTGAATGGCCTGAATTCATTATTTCATTAGTGAACAGCTTTATCAACTGAATAGTGATACAGCCAACAACTTTCACCCATCAGCATTTTAATCAGCAAAACTAGTCAGTGAAAATTATATATTACTGATTATACTAGTTAACAGAGAACAAGCAAACTACTCCAATGCCCCAATACAAAAGGCACTCAGCACGGCTTATACTTACTGTATAGTTCCCTCTAGTGGTAATGTAATCAAATGAAACCTATATCAGCAGTTACTTTCTCTCTGTGTAAAATCTCAGTTGACAGGTATGTTCCCTCATCCCTCGCAGCTTTGTCTGTTACTTAATTTCAGTTGGAGACGCAACATTTGTTATTCTGTAAAACAGAAATACGTAGCTCACTGTTTGTGCTATCCCAGTTTTATGGAAACTGTCTGATAAAGCATCAAGAAATGAGTGTCCATTTTTCTTTTTTCACAGAAGGTGTGGTGCTGCTCGAACGGGAAGGTTTTTGTCTTGTCTGCTGTTTGTTTAGGAACAGTTTAGGAACAGTTCATTGTGGTGGTTCTAATGTGAAAATAACTGAGAAACAGGTTCTAAAGAAGCACCATTTAAGAGGGAGATTCCGTAACGCAAGTTTATAAAAATGAGTATTGATTGTTTTAGGGTGTTATTCATATAGCAAAATGTTTTTATACAGGGAGTTCAGAAGGAAATGTCCACTCAACAAACTCATAGCCGCCTCTCATCATAGTGACTGAAGATGTCTGACAATGTCGGAGCATCTCACAATCTATAGCATTCTTTAGCATTCTATAGCATTCTTTAGCATTCTTTATAGACCTACAAACTTTTAAGCAATGTAGTATGCAGTGGAATTAAGATATTTGCACTATAAAGTCTGACCCAACTATAATAAATATAAATAAATGCAGTGGACTTTTAAAAAGTTCTACTCAAAATAAACATCCAAAAGCACACACACTGTTCTGTGTTTAACGGGATGCTGACCTGGTCAGTTTGGATTGACTTTTTTCATGATTCATCACATATGCCTCTGAATTCAAGTCTACTATGGTGATGCATCATCTAATTCTAAAGGTTTGTACCTCTCTGTGTGTCCCCACTGCATCTTTAAATGTTAATAACCAACAGTGAAAGAGTCCGAAGTGGCTGGAGCTGGTCTTAACCGGTTTTTAATCTGAATATGAATGAGACTCACAGCTACAAGAGACAAACATCAGAAAAGGAGAAACACTTCTGGTTATCGCTGTGTCATCGCTGATCTTTTCCAAATTCTCTTGCTTGGAAGCTGCACCTGCAGCAGTCAATTATTTTATATATATATATATATACTTTGGTTGGCTCTACTATTGGCATGTTCTAAAAACACTAAAAGTTTATCTTCTGCCTTCAATCTTGCATTTCTTGCATGGTTTCAGTTAAATATGGATGTATCATCTATTTTACCTCACCACCACTTAAATCATGCAACAAAGCTCCGATATGACGATCCTTGACTCTGAGCTCAACAATCAAACTGTTGTCTTATCAGAGCCACATAACAGGAAGTGCAAATCTCAAGTAATGAGCTACGACATACAAATTATATTCTTAAAATTACCATGTAACATATATAACATGTATGATTTTATGACATTACCTGGGGATGCAGTTTGATAGCCTTGATGATCACAGGGTCAGGAAATGGGTCAGACATTATGGATTTTTTTACACTTTTACAGATACTTTATTGTGGTCAGACCCAAACCTACAAACCTTATTCATCCTTATTTGTCCTTATTCATGCTGTTTCATAGCAAAGAAATCAGGGCAAATATAACGGATCCCAGAACTGGCCTTGCGTAGACCCCGGCTTTATTCATCATAGCCGTATAATCACACGAATCACACACAAATTCAGATATTACATTACAGATACTCTGGAGATATTCTGGTTATTCCACCCATTTTATTTATATAAATCTATATGAACAAATACTGAAATTATTTTAATCTGATTAATGGGAAACAAGACAATCTTTCATTAAAATCTGGAATTTTTAAATGGTAAAATATCCTCCTTATGGCTTAAATTTGTAAGTGAAACACATTTCTAGCAGATCTTCTGGTTATTAAAGGATTGTCATACAGAGAAAAACACACCAATAGTTTCTGAAAATAACAGCTACCTTTTCCACATATAAATAGAACTTCCAAGGATTAACCTTTTACCTTTTCTCCTAGGATGCATTTGCCCAGTATGGATATAGCTGAGAGACATTAAGCAGACACCTGGGACGTCCAGGGATTTCCTTAAGGAATAAAGTGCAGCCATGCAAGTTTGAAAATCCAAGATGTTTTAGCCTAGGAAAGCCTGGGGCTTTCTGTTTGCTGGGGGGGGGGGGGGGGGGGTGGGGG
>JAODJU010000033.1:1492013-1503555 GCA_026776725.1 Gnathonemus echidnorhynchus | reverse complement strand
GGGGGGGTGCTGGTATGTGGAGTAGACATGTCTGCACGAAGGAGAACCATGACTGGTGAAATAAATACAAGACTTAAGGACTTCTGTCTATAGTCATATATCTTGCCCAGAATTTGCTAAGAGCTCACGTGTACTTTTAATAGTACAAGGAAATTGTACGTAATTTAAGTGAGCAAAAGGTACATATAGAAACATATATATAAAAAGATACAGTATGTAAACATGCATATTGCATACAGACTTTGTAGCACACAAAGCTGCCTCAAAGTAAATTCTCATTTTTTGCCAGGTTTTGGTCAAAATCAATATACATGGACTTTAACTGCCCAACAATGTCCATATCAAATTGATCATATCAAAGAATATTCAACATGTATATATAAATTATTTTATTAATAAGGATGCCAAGCTGTCATAAATCTGGAATGAATCTTCTGGTCTTCAGGCAGCGTGTTGCCATCCAAGCCATGATATACTGCAGGAATTCCTGAAGTTCTCCAGTCTCTTAGCAACCTGGAATGTGTTACTTACAGTATTTGGGTCACACCGTATCGCTGCGCGTATCACTTTACAACGCCGGACCTTAGCATTCCTGCCAGCCAAAAACGTACCAGAACGTACATTGAATTCCAGCGATGGCCTCCGTTGGTCTCGCATGGTGAGGATGGCAGAAAAAAGCAGGCAGACATAACATTCTTATTTTATTCCTTTTTGTCAGCTTTCGGTAACTTTTTCACTGGATTTGTACATGAACATACATAATGAAACATGCATGGTCCAGAAGCTGATTAAGCTATTCACCTATGTGAGCATCTCCAAATGCATCCTTACAAACCAGGGCTCACTGTTTATCTCCTGGCTGATCCTCTGGGTTCCTCAAGGTCCACCACCTCTGCACCTCGATGTACGACCGCCAGACTAAAAGCCTTGTCCAACGTTTTAACCAAATGCTCAATCAGATGCTCAGATGAGTCATTAATAAGCCAAACCTGGGACTTGATGTTGCTCTATGTCTTCTTTGGAGCCTGTGATATTCCCCAAGACACCATCCAAAATCCTCTTTGGGCAACAGCACCATGGACTGATTGTTCTGGTAGAAGAAACCTGAGGGCAGCAACCCTTTACATGGCGCAGGACGGAACATATTGGCACGATGAAGGAGGGTACTGGGAAGATCGTAGCATTTGTCAGGAAACAGAAAGAGGTCTATAACAGACCCCCCCCAAGAGCTCCACCCTGAGAATTAGCTCCTTGGCATCGTCCCAAATGGCTCCTGCAAGATACATTAACGAGAAACAGATTCATTTCCCACAAGTGGTATTGCTGATAAATGCCACAAATATTAAATCAGGTTTTATTTCACAGAAGGAAAACATGCAATACTGATATGCAAGGGCTGCAGAGGGACTTAATGGGACAGGGGAGGCTACATTAATTTAGCAGAAGCTCAAAGGTGGAATCACACTGCTGACCCAGCGATCTGAACCAATGACCTTCCGGTCGCAGGCACAGTGTCGCGCCCCAGCGGGCCCTGCAGCACCTCCACATGGGGCCGTGCCGACACAGAACTGCAAACTAAGGTCCAGAATTCTTCAAAACTGCAGTACACACAAGCATCCCCCGAAATGAAATACACACTCTTTAGTTTATCGGGACCCTGACATTTTACACATCGTGACACGTTTTTGAATTTTAGGTGCATTGATAGTCTAAATGCAATCAGGAATAAATGCTTTCACACTGAGATGTATAAAATATTGATACTTGCAAAGCTGTTTTTTCTTTCTAATTGAAGTGCAGCAGTTTCTCCTAACGGCATCAGAGCACATTTTTGGGAAACGATGAACATGTTCACTGGTTATGATGCCATTTCCTTTGGACGTGTGGCTTACAGGTTGATGGCGATGCAGTGGAATCCCACTTTCAGAAACTACGATTTCCTTGACTGAAATTTCCTCTGAGAGCACAGCACTCAAGTGCGAACAGTGAGCTGAACCGCCATTTGCAGCTAAATCATTTCAGCTAACAAAAGCTAAAGCTAAAAGCCAGCAGAGCCAATTTCTCTGAGGCTGCAGGGGGTGCAATTGCACCCCATATTCCACATGAAAATACTGTATAATCTTATTACGTTCAATAGAATAGAATAGAATCTTTATTGTCATTGTAGCAATGAGACATTATACACGAAATTAAAGTGAATACAATAAATTGTATTGTTAAAGTTATATTTCAAAATGCAGCTTCTGTTAGTCAATATATAATAATAATTTACTGTAAGTGTATTTCCACTCTCTCACCACCTGAGTTAAAAGCCTAAATTCGCCCTTGAAAAGCAGCATGTAATGAACCACATATCTTATATCAGTCTGCAGTCCCTGATGTTAAATGTATTACACTGGTCACCCCATTCTGTACTCTGCTAGCTAAAATTTTGGAGTTTTGGAGAATACACTTATTATTATTTCTATATAAAATAGGCTTTATCTCCTCAATACAAATGTTTAAAGTCAATTTCAGTTATAATGAGTTAGACCACCAGGCCTGAAATAATGTTGATGAAGAAAAATACAAATTGCACTTTCTTATTTACAAACTGATGGCTCCATTAAGCCGGCATTGTAACATCGTAACAGAAATAAGACAGAAACGCAAAAAGTTTTTAATGAAAGTGTAAATGAGCACTTCCAACCTCAGTGGGGACTGCAGACGGTCTGTGAGCTGACTGGCCTGTAACTCTGCCACTGAGCTGACTGGCCTGTAACTCTGCCACTGAGCTGACTGGCCTGTAACTCTGCCACTGAACTGACTGGCCTGTAACTCTGCCACTGAACTGACTGGCCTGTAACTCTGCCATTGAACGGACTGGCCTGTAACTCTGCCACTGAGCTGACTGGCCTGTAACTGAAACTACTACCACACGTTTCCACTTCTCAATCACTTAATTTGCAGTTGACATGGTCAGCTCTAGCAGGTCTGAAATTTGGTGAGCTGCTGTTGGAAAGAGCGTCCCGTGAGGGTGAAAGTCACTAACCTCTTTGGTACAGCTAACAATTCTGCATGCCAGTGTTTTTGTTGCTAGAGGTTGCATGTCTGTGCTAAATTATTACATCTGTGTCAGCAATGGGTGCAGCATAATTAATCAGTTTGTCTAATTAATATGGGTGTCTACATATTTTGGTTATATAATGTGTTTGTCACACAGAATTTTTATTCTTAGCCTGGAGAAACTATTTGTTACATCTGACCAGGCTTTTAATTACACTATGAAATTAATAACCGATTCAACAAATACCTGAATTAAATTGAATTTTTGGGTTATCAAAGGCTCTGTGCACAGATAACATAATGAATGCAAAATAACAAGCCATTGTGGTCAGTGTTATATTTGATGGGATTCTAGAAGGGACTGAAACATGCAGATCAACCATCTAGGGGTGGCATGGAGAGGCGGAGCGTCAGCACGCACTCTCAGGGTTGGGGGGTCATGTGTGTCTCCTGTGGGGACCCTGCAGTGCACAGTGAGTACGCAGCTTGATCACTGTCATACCGTATAACTGTGTATACACACTTCTTCTCGGACTGATACGCATTTCTGACCATTTTTAGACGGGTACATGGTAAATCCATTTTTTATAGGTAGCTGTACGTTGGATTCCTGTGTAAACTCACCACTACACCTTTGAGCTGCAGTTTCTCAGTTTTCCTTTGCACATAGGACTGGCACCCAATCCACGGTTTGCCCCTACCTTGAATTCCAATATTTTGTTCATATTTAACAGTGGCATTTGCCATTCACATTCTTTAAACACAACTGTCTTAATAATGGTTAAAAGTTGCTGAAAATTAATATTACAAATTACAGTTAGGCCGAAGTTACAAAAAAATAAAATCCAAACGCTGGTTAATAAGTATTGTACTGGAATCAGCATGGATTTGGGTAGGATATTACTGTAAATTATGTTAAAATGTTTTTCTGTGTTTAAGCAGACTGTGCAGACTGTGACTCTGTGTGACATCAGAAAGCAGGAATTACAGTGAAGTTGCCAAACAGGCTATAACATATTTGACTATTTTTTGTTACAGTACTAGCACTTTGCATTGGTGCCCAAATACAGAAATGAATAACAGCCGCTAAGTGAAAAATGGGAATTCACTGAAAGACATTTTTATACTTCCAGTGAGTCAGTTAAGTGGCTGTAACTACAAGCATACAGTCAGTACGCAAAATTACACCAGCTGGTTGGAAACAGAAGAAGAAACCACTTATTTTCTTTTTTAAAATAGTATGCAATATGTCGCCGTAGATGTTATTCTCAGTGTCTGTCCTTCTTCAGGATATTAATACTTCATACTAATAGGATTAAGCCCTGGTGAATTATACACGGTTCTTAATGGGGTATCAGTACACACTCTCACAGCGTGTAACATATAAGTAATATTGTCAAATGTTTTATATATTTATACTTATATTTCGATTGTGTGTTAATTCGCGTCATACTTCGGCTGCTCCGAGAGGCTTTGGACACGAGCATTTCCCTCACAGGCATCGTACCCGTGTACTGGTGACTAGTGGCAATAAAAGTGATTCAATTTGATTTAGGCATATACATGCAACTCAGCAAGTGACTTTCCACAGTCCAGCAAAGATGGGTATATCATTCATCTATGATCCATCCATCCATTTTCTGAAAGCAGAGCTTACAGGTGCAAGGCAGGAAATAACTCAGGATGGGGTGCCAACCCATCGCAGGGTACACTCACACACACACATACACACACACACACACACGACATTCACTCACACACAGACACCTATGGGCAATTTGGCGACTCCAATTAACCTCACCATGTTCCAAAAGGAATATCAGTCGTTCTTTCTTTTGAATAATGTTGCCAATCACAGACTGGATGATGATCTTTTCGGCCTGTAAATTCTCAATAAATGAAGCATTAATGTCAATTGAACTATGCTGCATATTTCCATCTTCAAATTTCACGTTACACAGTATCATTTTTACAAATAAACAGCAACATAATAATGACAAATTCGGAAGTTCTCTCCAGTTATTTTTCATTTATGGTACGGTTCTTGACAGACGTATCTCGACTGCAGAGCATATCAGCTCGTTCGCTGCTTTTGTTTGTCAAGTTAGCATTAAAAAAGTTACAGTAAAATTTCTAAGAAGTTTCCTTGGTAATGCTGCATGTGCCTTAGCAGAAGTAACCGAATACGGGATGTTTAAATAGACATCCAAATATATGCTTGAAAAGCACTAATGAATATAGAATTTCAAGTGAAAATCTATAAAATTAGAATTGTGAAACTATTAAAAGTACAAAGCATATTTGGGAAGATATAATTTAGAGCTAAATCTGTTTCTCCAAATCTTATATAGAATTCACAGGGGTCAGGTCTTATGTTTGACCTGTGAGACTCACTTTTTTGTCACTGCTGGGGTCTTTTTGATGCACCAAACCAAAAAGCAAAAGGTTTCCTTCGGTATCAGACATGACCTGCTGTGAGGGCTTATCAGAATACACCTAAAAAGTATATGCCCCCCCCACCCTTAGCCTCACTGCACTCATTTCTGGGTTATTATAGGTTACATACACTGTTAGATTTTTGATCACAGTTATTTTCTGTAAATTATTGGTCAGACTGATGTTTTTTTCTGTGTCTGTTTAATTTCAAGAATTATTTTGTAATAATAATAATAATAATAAAATAGGAATGATAATAATAGATATGAGTATAAGGAGTCGTTTTGATTGCTCACAATATTCACTGAAATGTATAACCTTTCCGTAACCCACCCCGCTGTTTTCACTGCACTTAGGTTGACGTTTCACTTCAGGTTTCACTGCAGTTCAGTTGACGTCTCACTGCAGGTTTCACTGCAGTTAGAATCATGTGTTTTTCCTGCTCCAGTAAGACTGCGGAGGCGTACTTAACCGACGGTTATACACCGGCACCTCAGCCTATTTCCAGTGTGTACTCATCTAAGACCTGCCAAAGACCTAACAGTTTATAAATGAAGCGTTGGGGCACCAGCTCCCATCCAGCCCTTGTTTATTTTATTCAAGTGAAAACACCTATTTAAAGCCTGTCTGCTTCAAATGCTTAACTCTAATCCAGGCTTGAAGCACTACTTTTCCAGGAAGGAAGGTTAATCAATGGAAAGCCACTATCAGACCTACAGTATGGTGTTCATTGTGGCATGAAGACATAGGAGGGATCAGACACTTCGCTCTTTTTAATTTATATATTCCACTTAAGGAATGGCTTATTTTTTACAGTAAAGCTGATTCTTTACATACATGTTTTCAACTTGCTGCAAATTTACACCGGAATATAATCCCCCTTGAAAACCTGAGACAAAGGTGACCTCTGGTAAGAATGTAATTTCTGTTATCAGAACTAGAACTAAATATGAAGCTTTCGATTAGATTTACATCAGCTTCAGCTTCAGCTTTGTCAATGTAAAAAGTAAAAGTACTCAGATAGTGAAGTGCAGTCTGGCACTCAATCCAAAAAGCACAAAATAATGCAAAAGTGCTATTATATGAACATGTAAAAAATATATAAATATTTTTCTATGTATAAATATATATGATTATTCAGGATTCTACTTGTGTTGTTAGCACTGCATTGGCTTCCTTGCACTGCGTGTCTTTGCTCCTCCTCTGCTTTACAGACAATGTATGTCTGTCTGGGCCCCATGAACCCTGCTGCTGTATACACAAGAATCTCCCTATGGGATCAATAAAGTTCACCTAACGTAGAGTAATCTGCACGAAGTTATGGTCTTTTCAATCCTGATTTTGGTTTTCAAATTAATAAGCGATTGTTCTCTTACAATATAAAATATATACTAATATAAAAGATATACAGTTAAATGAAGCAATAGAAAAATAACAGCTATTCCTACAACGTAGGATGATTTATATGTAGTGTAAAATATTAATAACTAATAATTACCATAAAGTTTAAAAGTTTTGCGATGCGATTCATTTCATGATTTTTACTCATGTTAAATTTCTCACGCAGTTCAAAACAACAGGTTTTAATGAACATTTTAAAAGATGTAGCGCCACCTAGTGTCTAGTCACTGTCATATTGTTGGTAGGTGTGTCACACAAAAATGCTGCTTGCAGACCAGATTTCATGTCATGTTTGCTATCGAGGTGCTGAAGGTAGACTGGTTTCACTGGATGTTTGCAGAAAGGCAAAGAGTGTCGGTCTTAAGATATAATATTACCCATTATAGACAAAAAAAGCTGTGGTTAATGTTCAGCTAATTCTATAAACCTGCAGGGTCGGTATCCTGTTGTTGTAGTTATGTGCAATAAACTCCTCTTCACGTCATTTTTGTGTCCTCAGGAAATTAAACGTGAGAAGAGCAAACAAAAGTGAAATTAAATGAAGCCAGTGGAAGCAGAAACACGACTAGCGAAGCTGACGCCCTTTGAGAAAGCCATGCACGACATGTGGCACAATGACCGCGTGCTGAATGATGTCATGCTGGAAAGGCGCGTTGCCCTCTATGAGCTCCGGGGGATGGTGGGGAAGGGGAACTTCTCGCAGGTGAAGCTGGGGATCCACACCCTGACCAAAGGTGAGAGAGAGAGGGCGAGCCCATGAAACTGGTTCCTCTGCACAGAAATATCCATGTACTGTAAATGAGGGTGAATGAGAGACAGACATGCTGGAATTAGAGGTTTAAGATCATTTGCTATTGAAACATCAATAATAACAATAATAATAATAACAATAATAATAATAATTCAATACATTACAAAATGTATTTATTTCAATAATTATTCATTTTTCTTTTAACGGGGTCACCTTGGGAGATATTAAAAGTTATTCCTCGTTGCATCACAGGCCAATTAGCAGCAGCAATCCCTGCTAAAGTCACTTTTGACAGAATGACATCATAATGATAAATGTTACTATCAATTTCAGTCCACGTGCCAGAAAAAAACTGCACAAGTTCATCAAATAAAACTCAGACTAATCATGCTGGTGCCCTACAATAAGCAGTAATATCTTTGCTTATCGTTTTCATCTATGAGTTTGTCAAAGATACCCAAGCAAAAAACAAGTGTAGCTGGATTTGAAAAGCCAAAATTCTGTCTGGGTTCTGTAAGCCTTCTTTTTAACATCTCTGCTTGCTTCTCCTACTGCACCTCTGTCACAAAGAGAGGGTTGCGGTCAAGGTTATGGATAAGATCCGTCTGGGCGTGAAGCTCAAGAAGCTGATAGTATCTGAGATATCCTGCATGGAACAACTGTCACATCCCAACATCGTCCGCTTGTATGAGGCGTTTGAGACGACAAAGAACATTTACTTGGTGATGGAGTATGGCAGTAAAGGGGATCTCGATTCTCACACGAGAGCCAAGGGCTACCTGTCTGAAATGGAGAGCAAGGAGATCTTCAGCCAAATCCTGTCTGCCATCAAGCACATGGTAAGCACAGGCGCATAAATGATGATTTATTGTTTTTAAACTCTTAAATACACATTCTGTATAAAACCCATGTATTCTTTTTCTGCTTTAAATTCAAACTTTGCAGATCATCTTCCGTTTGACGTGAAGTCCTTTTCGTTGCTTACGCTATAGAGAAAAGATCTGCACGCTCTCAGTAAAAGCAACCACATTTTTAGCTCATTTATTCTTTTGTTCTGAACTTTACAGCATGACAAGAACATTGTCCACAGAGACCTGAAAGCAGAGAACATCATTCTCACCTCCAGCTGCCTGGCTAAAGTGGCTGATTTTGGCTTTAGCACGGTCAGCAAGCCCGATGAAGTCCTTACCACCTTCTGTGGCTCTCCTCCTTACGCGGCCCCAGAGATCTTCAGGGGGAAAGGCTACGTGGGCCATTATGTCGATATCTGGGCACTTGGGGTTCTGCTGTACTTCATGGTCACAGGCCTCTATCCATTCCGTGGTGTCAATTTGGCCCGACTGAAGCGCCGGATCACCCAGGCCACCTTCCAGATCCCTCCCCAAATCTCTGAGTCCTGCCAGTTTGTCATCAAGGGCATTTTGCAGAAAGCGCCAGTCGATCGTTTTACCATCCAGCAGATCATGACCAGTCCGTGGCTGAAGGGAGCTGAGTTCACGAAGCCGTACCCCCCCATCAACCTCACGCCTGCTTATCTGGCAGAGCCATCCTGGACCCTGTGTGAGGAGGAGAAGGAAGTGAAGTCAACCCTTCTAAGTTTAGGGTTCTCAAATGCTCATCTGAAGAATAACACTTGTGCCGAGTCCTACAGTGCCATCATTGGCACCTACCGCATCATACTGCATCGTGTCCAGAAGAACAAGTCTCTGGAGAATCCCGGCTGCTTGTGCATCGTGCCCAGAAGAATATGTCTGTGGAGAACAATGGCCTTGTGCACACCTCCACTCGCTCCATGGTGACCGCTGTCATGCACACGCTGTGGGAAGTCTGTGCAACACTCTTATTCTGAATCAGACAGAAGGTGCAGGGTCTTTCCATAGGGACATCACTTCAGTGAAGTCTGTCATAGTGTAAAAGTAGTGTTTTACTAAACCTCTCTGTAAATAAATGTATGTGAAGAAGTGTGGTGCTGCTCAGGACCCACTAAAGCCTTATAGCCTGTCATAGTGTGCCGTGTGACAAAGCGCGGAGGACTTCATTGGCTGTTTTTGGCCAACGGATAGTCAGCAGCTGACGCAGGATAGCTAACTTTAGCATAAGCTGATTAAAATTAAAATTCTTGGAAGACCAATTCTGTTGTTCTGTGAATAAATGTGCCTGACCCGAGTCTCTGGATAATTAAACAGCTGTATAAATAAGTGTAGGTTATTTAAATTCCTCTATAAAGCATGGCCTGTCAAAAATGACTAATGCTACAATTATCACTGATTTAGTAGGGATTCAACAAGAACCTAAGACAAAGACTGATACACTATATTGCCAAAGGTATTGGGACACCTGCCTTTACACACACATGAACTTTAATGACATCGCATTCTTAATGCATAGGCTTTAATATGGAGCTGGCCCACTCTTTACAGCTATGACAGCTTCAGCTCTTCTGGGAAGGCTGTCCACAGGGTTTAGGAGTGTGTTTCTGGGAATTTTTTACCATTCTTCCAGGAGAGCATTTGTGAGGCCTGGCTCACAGTCTCTGCTCTAATTCATCCCAAAGGTGTTCTGTTGGGTTGAGGTCAGGGCTCTGTGCAGGCCAGTCAAGTTCCTCCACACCAGACTCACTCATCCATGTCCTTATGGACCTTGCTTTGTGTACTGGTGCGCAGTCATGTTGTAACAGGAAGGGGCCATCCCCAAACTGTTCCCACAAGTTGGGAAGATGAAATTGTCCAAAATGCAGCATTAAGAGTTCCTTTCACTGGAAGTAAGGGGCCAAGCCCAACCCCTGAAAAACAACCCCACATCATAATCCCCCCTCCACCAAAATGTACACTTGGCACAATACAGTACTGTTCTTTCGCAAATATTTATAGAAGCAGTCTGCATGTCTAGGTGCTTGATTTTATACACCTGTGGCTGTGGAAGTGATTGGAACACCTGAATTCAGTGATTTCGAGGGGTGTAGGGGTGTCCCAACACGTTTGGCAATATAGTGTATATGGATATGCATTGCATAGATCTATCTGCTTTCCCCATAAACTTTAAGTGCTTTTCTACATTATGTGAATTTTAGTGTAGATCAAAACAGTTATATATATATATATATATATATATATATATATATATATATATATGTAATACAGTTCGTAAGTTATCATCCATCATATATGTAATACAGTTCGTAAGTTATCATCCATCCATCCATCCATCTTCTAGCCATTTATGCAGTACAAGATTGTGAGGCAGGGGCTGGAATTAATACCAGCAGCGAAAGTCACCGAGGGACGTGATCTCCGCAGAAAGTGCACCAGGCCATCCCAAGGCACACGAGCACAGACTCACAGTCACTCGCTACGGCTGAACTTGTGATGTCAGTTCACCCAGTGTCACAAACACCAGGCAGTGGCGGGATGCAGACGCCTGAGCCAGCAGATGCCAGGCAGCATGCCAGCCTCCTAGCTTTGTCAGTGAGGCGTCACGGATTGCCGAAATATAACCATTTGCAAACTACTCAGATTTACTTCATTCTTCTATGATGCTGGCAGTTTGATGGGAGTATTTGCTGTGTTGCATTGCATTTCATTTTCCATTTCAAAATGAAACAAAACATTTTGTATTTTAGATAGAAGGACCAGTACCAGAGTCAAATACAAATTGCATGAAACTTCTTCAAAGCTCCAACAGAGGGCACTACATCCTCGTGGCCTTTAGCAGCCAGATATGCACTGTGCTTTTTGGTACACTCACTTAATATGAACAATTGAAGCTACATAGCATCCCTTTAGTGTTTATAAAATATTTTACATGCCCAGCAAAACAGAGTCATATGCTTTAGAAAACATGAAGTCTTATAAAACATAAGACTTTGCCAAAGTAACGGCATTGACTTTTCTCATATGCTGCTTGATGAGG
>JAODJU010000033.1:1467301-1484926 GCA_026776725.1 Gnathonemus echidnorhynchus | reverse complement strand
TAGTCGGGTATTCTGGTGGCTTAGGGTGGCGTAGTCGGTTATTCTGCTGGCTTATGGTGGCGTAGTCGGTTATTCTGGTGGCTTAGGGTGGCGTAGTCAGTTATTCTGGTGGCTTAGGGTGGCGTAGTCAGTTATTCTGGTGGCTTAGGGTGACATAGTCAGTTATTCTGGTGGCTTAGGGTGGCATAGTCTGGTATTCTGCTGGCTTAGGGTGGCGAAGTCGGTTATTCTGCTGGCTTAGGGTGGCGAAGTCGGTTATTCTGGTGACTTAGGGTGGCGTAGTCGGTTATTCTGCTGGCTTATGGTGGCGTAGTCGGTTATTCTGGTGGCTTAGGGTGGCGAAGTCGGTTATTCTGCTGGCTTAGGGTGGCGTAGTCGGGTATTCTGGTGGCTTAGGGTGGCGTAGTCGGTTATTCTGCTGGCTTATGGTGGCGTAGTCGGTTATTCTGCTGGCTTAGGGTGGCGTAGTCAGTTATTCTGGTGACTTACTCCACCTGTTCACAGCAGTGTACCATCGACCACTCTGTTATACAAACATCAGATAATACGGAGACATACCTGAAGTCTAAAGTGCAGTGGTATTATAGGTTTAAAAAGCGGCAACAAAGGATGACTAGTCCCTCTTCTTGGTTATGCAATGTGCAATTAAAATAATCACACTGACTATTACCAGCAGGGTGACTTGATCTACCAGAATGATATTTCGTGGTGAAATTGAAAATGGACAGCTGGGCAGCCCAACGCTGTTCAAAGGCTCCCAACTTTGCTGTGTAGAGGTGACTAAAAGGATTATCAGTATACACAGCAATAGGCTAAAGATACTCCCTAAACGGTTTTGTCATGGCCACATAAGGGCCAAGAACTGCAACTTCATAGAGCTATACTTGGACATATTGCATTTTGAGGGTTGTAGACTTCACGTCTCTATGCTGTTGGCCTGGCTTTTCCCATCCTGTTCCTGTGATAAACGGCAGCTAAGCCCCTGTAGCTGGCATCAATCTCCGAAATAAAGCAAAGTAAAAAGTTTGCATATAAGTATACAGGTGCAGTTACTAGTCATTGCTTCAGTTCGTCGAATGCAGTATGGAAACCCTCCATCCAATAGCGCATCAAGGCCTTGGCAGTAGGCTGGGGAAGCCTTGTGCCTGTTAACTCAGCCAGCCAGTCTTGCAAAACCCTCAATAAAGTGCCATAGCAAATACTAAAAATGACTGATGTGAGGGTTTCCAGTTGGCAACAGCTTCAGTCTTACCTGGATCAGTTGCTACCCCCTGGCTAGAAATGACATAACCCTGGTAAGCCACCTCTGGTTTCAGAAAGAAGCGCTTCTCAAACTTTGTCTTCGACCCTTGTTCATCTCCAGCATCACCTCCAGCTTGTTCTGGCCCTCTGTCGCACTGGAAGAAAACATAATGATATCATCCATTTGAAATAATAGGGAACTGAAGTGCAGGGTGTCAAACATGCTTTCCATGAGATGCTGGAAAGGACTTGGTGTATTGCATAATCCAAAAGGTATTCAATTCCAATCAAACAATCCAAAGGGAATGCAAAATGCAGTCTTAATTTGATCTTTTTCTGATTGGCACTTGATTGTAACATGAGTTCGCCCCCCTGTGGGCCCAACACCAGCAGGGGGAGCCGTGGGGGTCAGGTGCAGCGTAGATCGGGTGGCAGTTGAAGGCTGGAGCCTCGACGGACCAATCTTCAGTTATCAAAACTGGCTCTTGATACATAGAATGTAACCTCTCTGGTGAATGAGATTCGCCCTGAGTTCTTAAAAGTTCTTGATGTTGCTGTCTTGGCTGACATGCCTCTTCAACATTGCATGGATGTTGGGGACAGTGCCTTTGGACTGGCAGACTGGGGTGGTGGTTCCAATTGTCAAGAAAGGGGACTGAAGGATGTGTCCCAAATACAGGGGCATCTCACTCCTTAGCCTCCCTGGTAAGGTCTATGCAGGAGGACTGGAGAGGAGGATCTGTACGCTGGTTGAACCTCGGCTCCAGGAGGAACAATGCCGATTCTGTCCTGGCCGTGGAACACTAGACCAGCTCTTCACCCTCACAAGGATACTGGAGAGTTCATAGGAGCATGCCCAACCAGTCTACATGTGCTTTGTGGACATTGAAAAAGTATATCATCGTGGCCCTCGGGGGGTCCTGTAGGGGGTTATGGGAGTACGGGCTATGGGGTTTGTTGTTGCGGCCCACCAGGTCCCTGTACAATAGAGTGAGAGCTTGGTTCTTATTGCCAGCAGTAAGTCAGCCTCACTCCCGGTGAGTATTGGACTTCATCAGGGCTGCTCTTTGTCACCGATTCTGCTCATAATTTTTATGGACAGAATTTCTATGCGTAGCCAAGGGGCTGAGGGAGTCCGGTTCATGGGTCTCAGGATTGCATCTTTGCTTTTTGCAGATGACGTGGTTCTGTTGGCGTCGTCGGCCAACGACCTCCAGGCCTGAGTCCATGGTTCTCGACCCGAAAAGGGTGAATTGCCCTCTCCTGGTGGGGGATGAGTTGCTGTACAGGAACGTCATTGACTAATGGGATATCATGTGAAATCAATTTTGCATACCAAACGTCACCATCTTACTTGGTCCTGCTCAGATTCTGACAACATAGGTAAGTGCAACAGTTTGATTTTATCTCGTATAGCACAGTCATCTAACTGCAAAGAATCTGTAGCACTGATACCCAATCGGACTCCCATAATGCTGGCAGGGACGCCCACCATAGTATAGGGCACCTAGCTGAAAATATGGGTACAACAAAACATCAGTGTGCCCAACATTTAGTATGGGGATAGAATTAGTGCCTCTAACTACATAAATCAAAGCAGGAGAAGCCAACAACCCAGCCAGAAGACCCTTTTGCACAGTTTCAAACGTCACCATTTCACCAGCCCCATATCAGGCGGGGGCACAGGTGACAGTAACAAACTTCATGGAACCACCGGGTATGTAGACTGGTCCCCTACCTCAAACTCTAACCTTTGTAGGACAGGGGTGGATGAAGGTCAGTCTGGCTCCCTTGGGCTGGAAGCTATAATGTCCACTGCATCCAAAAGAGCAGAAATATATCATCCAAACGATTCATAACATTCCGTAATCACATTCATACCCAAAACATCAGGAGCACTGGACAAGGCATTGGGAGGATCTGTAATGACCAACACTCTCTGTTTACAGATCACCTGATCAAAAACCTCTATGTCAAGTTCTAGATATCCTACAAATGGGATCTCCAGGCCATTAGCTGCAGCCACTGATAGGATCTCAGAACCCCATGTTTGGAAATGCTGTAAAAAGAAACTTTCAGTCAGCATAGACACCATAGACCAATCATCTAATAAGCAAGGTACAGCAACCCCTCCCAATTTAACAGTAATAAAGAAGTAAGAATCCAAGAGCCATTGAATTGCTTCCCCTTGCACCCATGATGGAAGCTTCTGGCTGCTGCCACACACACTGTTTCAGCTCTCGATGAAAAAGCTAGATCACGAACACATTCGCAAAACACATCGTAATAAAAGCTGAGCCCTTGGCACTGGATGAGGTTCACTAGGAGTGATTTTATTCATTAACCCAAACATAGTATCTCTTGCACTTTTGAAGCATTTCTCCTAATTTTTGCTTCCTGGACAAGAAACAGTCCCGTAACACAGTGCAAGACTAAACAATCTCAGATATCCATTAATAATGACATTTTATCAGGATCTTCTCAGTCAGTCTCATTCTTGGCTTTTCCTTGTGTCCTTAGAGGAAATGATAATAGAGAAATGTGAGGCTATTAAACACTGCATGGTGTCTTTCATTCAGAGATAGCGGTTGGGCGAAGTCATTTATTATCACACAATTTTGTTTTTAATATCATAATGACAAGTGGAACCACCCAAATGGCCTGGATCAAAAGTTTACATACCCTTGAAGTTTTGGCCTGATAATATACACGTAAATTGACACACACAGGTTAATTGGACAGTAAGAGTAATTGTTCACACCTGTGACTTGTTTGCTAGTAATTAATGTCTGTGTATAAAAAGTTAGGGAGATTCTGGGCTCTTGACAGTCACCTGCACATTTCAGCCATGGGGAAAACAAAAGAACTGTCAAAGGACCTGAGCGAGAAGGTTGTTCAACTTCATAAAACAGGAAAAGGATATAAAAAAGATATCCAAAGAGCTGAGAATGCCAATCCGCAGTGTTCAAACTCTCATAAAGAAATGGAAATTGAGGGGTTCTGTTGACACCAAGCCACAGTCTGGTGGGCCAACAAAAATTTCAGCCAGACCTGCCAGGAGAATTGTTCAGGATGCAAAGAAAAAGCCACAAATAACTTCAGCTGACATCCACGCTTCTCTCCAGAAAAGTGGTTCGGATATTTCAAGGAGGCACTTGAAGAAAACTGGGCTGCATGGTCGAGTTGCCAGAAGAAAGCCGTCACTGCCCCAATGTCACAGAATAGCCGGCTTAAAATATGCGAAACGGCACCTAGACAAGCATCAAAAAAAAGTCATTTGGAGTGATGAGACCAAAATTTAACTTTATGGTCACAACCATAGACGCTATGTTTGGAGAGGAGTCAACAAGGCCTATGATGAACAGTACACCAACCCTACTGTGAAGCATGGAGGTGGATCTCTGATGTTTTGGGGGTGTGTGAGCTACAGTGGCACAGGGAATTTGGTCAGAGTTGATGGCAGGATGAATGCAGCATGTTATCGGAGAATACTGGAAGTCAATTTGCACTCATGAGCCCAGAAAGTGTGCGTGGGATGCACTTGGACTTTCCAACATGAGAATGATCCCAAACACAAGGTCAAATCAACACACAGCAGAAAAAAGTAAAGGTTCTGGAATGACCATTACAGTCTCCGGACCTCAGTATCATTCTCAAATGTGCAGTTCATGCAAGACAGGCCAAGCATTTACAGGAAATGGAGGCCTTTTGCCAAGAAGAACTGGCAGCTTTACCATCTGAGAAAATTAAGTCCCTCATCCACAACTATTACAAAGCACAACTGAGCTCAGTATATGAGCACAACTGCATACAGAAGGTTGTGGGATCAAATCCCATGGCAGGCAGAGTCACCATGTCATTGTTGGGCCCTTGAGCAAGGCTCTTAACCCCAACTGCTCCAGGGAAGCTGGCCAGGTTCTGCTTTCTGATCCTGATGACATGCTGCCACATGTTTCCAGGCAGCGTGTGACTCCGTGGGCTAAGCCTCTGTGCCAGGGATCGGAAGGTCACCAGTTTGATGCCGGCCTCGGCAGAAGAGTCATGACTGTGGGCCCTTGAGTGAGGCCCTTAACTCCCAACTCCATGGGTGCTGCTCTAGGTGGCTGCCCTTCACTGCCAAGCTCGCTCTCACCTCCATATGTGTCTGTGTGTCATGGGGTAATTTTCCCATAGGGATCAATAAAGTATAATTTCATTTCAGTATTGCCAGTACACCTCTGAGTATTGCCAGTACACCTCTGAGTCTCTGCTCGCTTTCTGTTTCTCTGTCAGGCAGGCTGCTTTTCCCCATATTCATCTGACGACACTGAAAAGTCTTTGTGGCACAAGACAGCAGTTCCTTCACCCCCCAAACTATAGAAACAGTCCCTAGCTACCCATTTTTCTCCTTGTCCTTCAGAAGAAATATAGATAATATATTGTCAGCCTGTTGCAGTGACACATTTTTTACTTGAAATGTGTACACATGCATCTGTAAGCACAACTGTGCCAGTGACCCGGAAAGCAGTTTTCTCAGTTTAAATTACTGTTATTAATTACAGTTGTCAGCAATGAAACAACATTTAAATTCAGTTTACAACAATTCACAGGATTATGCGGCACATGGCGAATGCCGTTGTATGAAACTATTCTGGACACAGCTGCTGTACATTTCATAAAATGTATATGGGGACTGATAACAAGGTGGACTTCTGCCAAGGACACGGCTGAGGCTTATTAATAAAAGCAAATGTATCAGATTAAATAAGGAGAGTGCAAAAGCACTAAATACATTAAACCATGTATAATGAAAACCAAATGATACAAAAAAAATTAAATGAAAATCATAACCTACCATGAACAGATGGACCCGGGATGTGACTATAGAAACTCTTTTTTTCTGGGTACATAACTCAGTCTCCTTTATCTCTTCAAAAATCCATTCATCTGATATTTTACTTGCAAATAACATAATTGGTTCAATTAACACAAGCTGGAATTCATTCATGAGGATTTTTTTCCAAGCTTTGTCCTGTTCCAATGAAAAAAAATTCAGGCTCAATACATTAGTGTTAATGTTCTTCCAGCAGTCCAATCTATGCACCTTGACCTGACCCCACATGTTTAACAATCCCTAGGTCCAGTATCACAGAATGAAAGACAGCCATCTTTGTCATCGTACTGAATTTTTTTGTTGACTTTGTTTAACTTCCCTTCTGAAGTCAGCAGGGTGCATGCTGTTAAATCGCAACATGAAGCCGACCTCATCACAAAAGCTTTGGAGAGCAACTGATGGATACCACAAAATTCTCAGAATGACAGTACAACCAGCAATGTCATCCTCTGTTATTAATTTGATGCCTTTTGCACTGTCCTGTTGTTACTGTTTTAAGAGGCTCATTCTCATCCAGAGCTTCCTTCTTTTAGGATGTTCTTGATCTTTAAGATTCTTCTTTCTTCAGCCTCAAATAGAAATTCCGGAATTTCTTCCCAACCAGAGAAAGTCTTCTTGGTTTCATGCATTTCTGTCTGATATCTGTTCTAAGGGGAAATTGTGAGGTTTTTTTATTAAATTTAATTGAGATGGATTGCCATTAATCTGGATACAATTGCAATTCATATTTATGTTCCTCTTCCTTCGCCTCCCCATACGGCGACCTTTCAGCTGGGCGGTTGTACTGCCATATGAGCTCTATACAGCGGCCTGTTGCATGATGAAATATCTCGTGTCGCTTTCACTTAGCATGTGTTTCTTTCTGTGGTATTTTCATGGTTCATTTTTTGCAATCTTGCCTGAAATTGTCTCACGAATAAGTCATGCCCTCAAGAAAGACTCCACCATTTTCCAGTCTTTTTCCTCTTTTCAAGCTCTGTTAAAATTGGTAGTTTGATCCATGGTATTGAAGCAAACTTTGCTATCAGTTTTGAAGGGATCCTCCTCCTTCCAATGACTTTCCCTTAAGAGTGCCGAGTGGAGAGGAGTTCACTGTGGACTTACCTGTCAGGGCAGATGACTGTATTTAAGGGAACATGTAACCTTTACAGCAGAAGCACTGGGCACAACACAGCCATGCAATTTATAATAATGTTACAAGACATATTTCTATTGTAAAACTTCTGGAAAACGTTTGTGTTAAATTGTGGCAGTTTTATGACAGAATTAAATTGTATGCACCCATGCAAAGGGAAACTATTTCAATCAGTATACAGGAAACTTGTTTTATGATACAGATTCCCAGTAGGTTAACAGAGAAAGAGCATGACTATATTTTTTTCTTCATTAAAATCCTAAAAATTCCCTCACAAGGAAACCAAACCCATTGACATCAATAACTTAGATTAGTTAGTGTCAGTACACAGTGACATCTGAAATACCTAGTCAAAGATCAGCAACCAGACTACATCCTTCAGTAAGGTTGGGGATGTCTCGGGGGACAACTCACTCGCCACCAGTTAATTGATACCTGGTTAATGATTAATTATCATTTAGCTGTGATCGTTTAGGATGTGTGAATGGTGTAAGACCGGCTCTCGAGTTTACAGAGAATGGTGAAATTAAACGGGAAGCATCTGATCAGAAGCATTTCTGTGGACAGCTACACCTCGTTAATGAGGGAGGTCAGAGGAGAACAGCCAGACTCATTAAAGGATGAAGGGGTGCAGGAAGGCCTGTCTGAACACACAGACCACCCTGTCCAGCCTTGAAGCAGCTCTCAAGGAAAAGCTGGCCTTACGCAGTACTAGCTAGGCGTGCGAGATAAGGTAGCCGCCGTGTATATATCCTCATATGGTAAAATATTATGGGCTTTTGTCATGCAACCATATGCTAGTCTGGCAAAACAGTTTTCAGTTTCATAGAGAAAACAAATTATAGCATTTTTTCAATTATGTAAATATGCACTGTGCCCAATCAAACAAACTTAGAAAAAGGGAAAAAAAAATTAAGGAGACACCAGTTTGGCTGTAAAGAGTAATAAAGTGTCCTGATGTTACAAATACCATCTGAATAACATTGACATTATTTTCAATAACATCTAATTTAAACTGGGACTCTGGCTGGCAAACCAACTGAAACATGTCACTGCCATGCTAAGCGAAACAGTACCGCAGTAACTATGAAAAACGAAAAACATATGAGTTAGTCTCCTGGGACAGACACCGTACCTGGCTGTTAAAGTTCTCTCAAATAACAGAATGTCTTGGTCGTTTTCAGTAAAATACACCTATATTTGCTTAGTGAGAATGCGTTCTCAAAGGGTAGGTCGACACATGATGACCTATTTTGACACATTGACGACTTTAAGAAATACATAAAGTTATCTTCAGTAACTTTACATAGCTAAGACACACAGCCAGCTACGGAAAATCCCACCTGTTATATACTGTTGATCACTTTATTACTTTCTTTGATTCCAAAATTCTTAAGAGCGGAGATGAGATTTAACATATGCTGTCACTGTTGTTATATATGTTGAAATCCTAATTGTTGGCAGATGCTGTGATGATTGTGTTGACTAAAACCATCCGGTTGCTTACATGAGCCATACCCTCGAAACTAATGACAGAACTTCTTCTGAAATTGGCATATGCAGACGAGATATTATAAACCCATCTTTGTTTAATTTATATGTTTCCACAACTTTTAGATAGCTGTGATCATTGTAAGCCCTTTCGAAATATCCAATCTGGATGCAAATGATTCGATTGTCTACAGGCGTAAGTAAGCATTAGGAAGAATGCGTTGCTCATCAGTTGTGTGTTGGCCTGCAGTCAAAGGACATGAATGATGTGCATCATTCCAGATGAAGCTGAAACATGGGCCAGTTGTTACTTTACTATATTGCCAAAAGTATTGGGACACCCCTCCAAATCATTGAATTCAGGTGTTCCAATCAATTCCATAGACACAGGTGTATAAAATCAAGCACCTAGGCATGCAGACTGCTTCTACAAACATTTGTGAAAGAATGGGTCACTCTCAGGAGCTCAGTGAATTCAAAGATGGTACCATGAAGGGATGAGTCAGTTTGTGAAATTTCTTCACTACTAAATATCCCACAGTCAACTGTTTGTGGTATTACAACAAAGTGCAAGCAATTAAATGTCATTAAAGTCCATGTGTGTAAAGGCAGGTGTCGAAATACTTTTGGCAATATAGTGTATCTCACAAACCTTATTATAAGCACAGTCTGTTCACTGTGTTTCTGTTCACTGTTTTCCACTATTTGTTTGTATCTGTGCACTTTATGTACCTCACATGTAGAAGAATTTCCCACTGGAGACAAAACAGTGTGACCTTGTCTTGTCATGTCTTATTTTATAAGCCTGGATGTGTAGTGTAACAGTGCAAGCAACTGAATCACTTTGTAAATGAATCTTCCAAATATTCAGTGCAGGCTTGGCCTGCTGGATATACTGCTTGTTTCATTGTGCTACTGGATGGTTTTTCTAGGCAGATCCTATACCAAAGAGCTAGAAGCTCTGCTTTTCTAAAATAATCAGATGTCTGGGGAAACTCATCTGTGATGGTCTACACGGATCCTTCTCTCCTGTATATTATCGTTATTACATTCCAAGGTTGGCATATGTCTTCTAGCTCAGTGTTTCTCAGCCTGGTCCTGTGGGACCCCCTTGACAGTTCACATTTTTCTTCCCGTTCAGCTCCTAGTCGGTAGCAAAAACGTGGAGGTCCCCAAGAACTGGGTGGAAAAATACCATTTTAGCTTATAGTGTAATCAGAATGACCTACAGCTTCTTCTGGAGCATCACAGGAAGCATGGAGCACGAGGTTGGAGACACCCTCAAGGGGAGTCAAGCCCACTGCACCACCATGGTACCTTTCCAATGGCATACAGGAACTAAACCATGCCTGAAGGGAGACTAGCTGTACTGCAGCTCCAGTTCGCTTCGATTCTCCACTGCAGAAGAGTCAGTAAAGGTCTCGTTGGGTTACGAGAGCATAGACGTTTCTTAAACAGGAGACTGCAAATTTTCAAGTTCCGAATTATCGGGATTGTTGGGCTGTGACCTGCAGCCTGCGTTTGCAGCTAAGTGTGAGGCGGCTGGAATGAAGATCAGCACCTTCAAGTCTGAGACCACGGATCTAGACTGGAAAAGGGTGGATTGCCTTCTCCTGGTGGGGGATGAGTTACTGCTGGAAGCAGAAGAGTTTAAGTATCTTGGGACCTTGCTTATGAGTGAGGGAAAAAGGCAGCTGGAGATTGACAGGCAGATTGGTGCAGCGTCAGCAGCAATGTGGACACTGTACCATTTTATCATGGTAAAGAGAGAACTGGAAGGCAAAACCTTCGATTTACCATTCGATCTGCGTTCCTACTCTCACCTATGACCATGAGGTTTGGCCGCCGCTCCTCCGCATCAAAAGGAGCCAGTTGAGGTGGTTCAGGCATCGATGTAGGATGCCCCCTGGACACCTCCCTGGGGAGAAGGAGAACCTAGGGCAGACCCAGCACACACAGGAGAGATGAATATTAAGTTTTATTGAACTACTTTGTAAAACGGGAACCCTGGGAAATTATGATATCTGTCAACATACAAGCATGAGGTGTAACATTGGTCAACCGGGTGCAGTCAAACTATCTAGCCCATGACTGCAATATGGCAAAGCAGCAGGTAACAGACTTCTGCAGAAGATGCTTGTCTTAAAGAACTCAACATTTGACATGGTTGAGTCACTGAAATTCTTGGGAACTGTTCTCCTCCTGTAAGATAAGAACATTTCCATCATAAAATATAGGGACAGCAGAAGTTCTTTTCAAGGCAGCCGAAGCAACTGGGTGCTCAACCCCTCAGAAGATGTTGCTCTGGGCAGATGCCATGTCTTTGGTGATTAAAGTTAATTCTTATTTTGATTGTGAACTTGCCAATATTGCCTAAATGCAGAACCAGAAAGAAAGAGAAAATGTCATTTTGTTGCCTTCTCATAACATATACTTAAAAGCATTTTTTTCTTATTTAAAATATCATCTTACTTTACTTACTTTACGACCAAGTTTTCCTTAAACATGTTTCCCTGTAATGCAAAATAGCAAAGAAAAAGGAAAAGATTCAACCGACTGAAAACCTGATTGATAATCTAAAAAAATCTGAAAAAGTCTGGAGATTTCTAAATGTCCCTGTCACCCATTCCCATATCTGCACGCTTGCTTGGTAAGGACTTGTGCCTACCATTGACACACAGACCTACACCCTTGCCTGTGGGGTTAGACCGTTAGAACAAGGTGCGTGCAGAATTACCTGGCTTTAATGGGAGACTTGCTTGTTAGTCACATACAGGCTTGCCGTTCAATTACTGAAGCAGGCGAGAATCTCAAGAGCTACTGGGAAGGAGTCCCTATTGGCTCAGCCAGCATGGAAAGATGTCTTTGGTCTGCAGTGGATAACCAGGTGACTCACAGAAGAGCCACTCGTCACAGAAAGAGCGTGCAAGACCCCGATGCAGAGAGCAGAGCAGGAATCGCACACTTATCTCTGGAGGCGTGAAGAAACGTTGCATTATAATTTGATTTGAAGTTTTTATCGAAAGCAACTTACAGTAGAAGGAAGGGTTGCCATTTCATCATGTGCCTTCACCAGCATCTGAACCCACAAGCCAATATTCTAATCGCTGGGCTACAGGAGTCGCCCATCGAGTCAGAATTTAAGTTCCAACCCAAAGCACACAGGAAATCAAAACAGGTAAAGGAGTGCTGAAATTGGGCAGGAGCACATGCAGGGTGGGGCAGGTTTCTGGGAAAGACGGGGGTGATAGGGGCCAGCTGTCAGTGACCGGCAATACGCTGTCGGAAGATCAGTTAAAATATGATTCGGCAAATACTTGTATGCATGCCCTTACCTACCATTGAGGACGCCGAGTATTTTTTCTGCAACTGCAATAACAATGATCAATAACAGGGCACCCCTAGGAAGGGCTGGCATCATTCACCTCGGTATGTTAAAGATCCTGGGAATGACCCTGCTTGTATGGGAGAGACTGACAGATGTACAGATACTGAAAACTGTAATGGTATTATGACAGAATGCAGTTAGAGACCAAAGGCCTGAATCAGGCCGTTCATGCAGTGCGGTAAGATATGAGTGAGTATGAATAAGCATCATTCGTCGTGCTGGAAATATAGATAACAAATTCTGCAGTGAGGAGAAATATTTGCATAACTTTTGTAGGAGAATTACACTTTCTTTCTATAACTACCTTTGTTCTGTCTTGTGTCGTTATTTTTTGCATTGGATCTATTGAGCTGAAATGAGTGAGTTGAGTGATCATGAAGTTAAAAGGAGAATAAGGGACTAAGTAAGTGATCTTGACATCTGCGTGAAATAAAAGTGCATAACGCCTTTTTTATGCACTATTGTTGAAAAGAAACATTCCATTTGTTCCATATGTTCAATACTTGGCAGCTACATTAGTGTAATAAAGTTACACAGCATCCTCATATATTGCTATCTTTGCACATTTGGTGTGTTTTTAGAGTGTTTATTTAAATGGTTTCAAGAAACTGCCTTTCGCTCCTTTTTGTCCTGCTGACTTTGATAATAATACCAGAAAAATCACAAAGTTAATATTCCCCGAGGGGTATTCTGTTAAAAGCCCCCAGGCAGTCAGAATCATTGAAGCATACAATTTCAAATTCTCTGGCAGTTTTACAGCAAATTGACCATATAATTATTGTGCTTTATTGTACATCACTGTGCAATAGTCTTTTGCTTTGTATCTTGCCCATGATTTGCCATTCCTCACATTACGTGTGAGTGTACAGGACTACAATTAATGATGGATGTCGGTTATGATGGATATCAGTTATGATGGATATTGATCATTGTCTGCAGTTGTGTCAGAAGGAGTTTGATGTGGGGGGGATTTGCCCCTGTGGTGGCAGGGGGCACAATGTATATTGTGACAACAAAGCGGGTGCACATACAACAGTCACATTGTAAAAAGATGTGATGTTTCATAAAGGGTTTTAAATAAATTAAAAAATGTAAAAAATTCAATATTTTTAAATAAGATTAACACTATTTAGGGTGCAGTTTAGAAATAAACATAACAAAAAATAACTGATCCATATGATAAAATCATTTTATCTGATACCAGACTGCGATCTTCGTTCGCTAGGCCTATATTGTTTTGTTTTCATTCTCTGCACGGGTGGTTAAGCAGCCTCAGCAGTGCGCGGATTTATTTATTTATTGGGGGGGGGGGGGGGTGCCCCCCTGTTTCTGATGCCCCTGTTTGTTAGCATTCCACAGATAAACATTAGTTTACAATGTTATTGTCATCATTGTGAAGGGCATCCACTGGGTAATTCACAACACCATTCCTATTTGCATCAAAATTCCAGAACTGTGTAATGACTACAGTAAGTACTATGGTGTTTCATTGTCAGTTAAACATCAATATACGTCGCTGAGTGTCAGCAGGTTAATCCTGTATCATCGTGTATCATCATTTACGAAGATGCGTGTGAGTGGAAACATTATTTCTGACAACAATTCTCATTATCGCTTTCTTTTCGTTGCTAAAAACCTAAAACGTTTGTCGTGTAAAAAGCTGTTAAAAGCTGATCCATGCTAATCTGCTATGTCAAGTGTCACATGTGTTTTCAAGTTTGCCAGGAAGGAGAGTTCATTTGGGAAGCTACTAGCTGTCTAAATTACAAAGCATTTAACAGAAATCGTAAAACATGATCCTTTGTACTGCCTGACTTAGTTGAACTGCCCAAAGGAAATATTTTGGCTTTGAAGGAGCGATTGATTTGCCGGCCTGAGGTGCCATTTTGGTAGTTAACATGTTATTCCATATATTCTTTATATGTTTTATTATGACAGTCATCAGTTTCCAGGATTGCACAGTATCTTACACCTTCATTGAATTCATTATTTTAAGAGAGGATGTAATTCAAGTTCCTCATTTTAGTTTTTGAGCAAACAAACCTTCGGGACACTTCTGAAGTTGCATAACCTGCCCCTTGATAACTGCCCAAACATGGATTATGCTTATGGAATGTCTGGCTTTGAAATGCTAAATGTGTATGAATGTGTGCGTCTGGGGCTGTGTGTCTGAGTGCCAAAGACACTTTCACACAGGCCTGTTTCGCAAACATCCCTGACAAGCTCTCAAAGGTAACTGGTTTTTATGTGGGATCTGTAGAAACCCAGAACAAGTAGCGACTCATTTCAAAGCTGTCTTAAGTTTTCAATGAAGCAGAAGTATTCTTTTTCTAGTATGTTAGAAAAGACCCCCCCCCCCATATCAGCCAAACCGAAGGCCAAAGGCAAACGAGTGTGAACCTGCCCTTCCTTAAGGCCTGGAACAGTAACAGTGATGCGTATCCACATAAAAATTGAATGTCTTTCCTTTTAATAAAACCACACCCCCAGTTTACGGTATACCTGGAGACAGATTTTATGCAGTAAACTGGAAAAGTATATGCAAAAAGAAGAAATCAGTTTTATTATGTGTATAGGACAACGATTGCTTAAAGATCCACGGCGTAAATAAAGAATACAAAACGAAAGAAGAACACAAAGACAATCCAGAGCACTGGCTCAGACTCAGCAGTTGCTACAACTCCATTCACAGTTGGCGCCGCCTGAGCCTCTTAAGCATCTTGAGTTACGTCTCTGATACCACATCGATCAAGAAGTATATACTGTATATGCAGTAAGTATAGAACCTGTTCTCTAAAAACATCACATTCACCGTCTTTTTCAATGTTACAGCTTAGCTTACAAAAACGCAGTGGCACATATTTGATTTATGCATAATATAAAATGAATTATAAACTCAAGGAAACCACAAAGTAACGGATACACGAATCCCTTTGGTTTTTTTTCTGACAGTTGTTCACCTGAAACATGATGAATGCATAAAAAGCTGAAAATGTTCACATATGATTAAAAATTGATTCAAAATTATTTACATATTTCAAGTGAGCAGCGAAGACGACGCCACTCAGTTCTGGGAGAAACATGTTTTTGTTCCTGTTGCGGTTTCTGGAAGAAAGCAAATGCAGGCAGCCTTTGTCTCCACTGTGCCTCACTGACTTTAAACAATATACATGTTGAGGAAAGCGATACAGGATTTAACCAGGGCAGGTAGAACATTCATACGTTTTCAAAGCAATGTTTTATGATATATTCATTTAAAGTCCATTAGGTTACTTACAGTATGAAGGATATGTACAGTACTGTGCAAAAGTCTTATGCAGTCAAATTATGATTAAATGTTGGTCATATTGGAGTAAAACGATGATACTGAGTCTGTTACAGTGTGCTAGCGTAGCCATTTCAAGGTATCCATCCAATACACCCATCTATTTGTTAGCATACTATGTTTGGCTAATCAAGACCTCATCATTTAACCATTTAAGCTAATTAATTAAGTGAAATTTAACCACATGGAATAGCTGCAGTCCCCCTGCAGAGAGGCTCCAGAGCTGAAGCCATGTTCTATCCATCAACAAGACACCAGTAACTTTTTCAGGGAACAGAAGAATTTGTGTTTTTTTTTCTAAGCACATTAAAAAGTATTGATAAATACCTTTAAATATTTTCTTTGACGGCCTAAAACTTTTGCACGCTACTGTATGTCATTCTTGACTGAATTTTACTGTGGTTTCCTAAGAATCTTACATGCTGTCATTATCTACAAAAGCATTGAACCACTGGTCACAGCCCCATTTGTGCCCATTCGCTGGCTCCTCTGCTCAGAGACGCTCCTCAGGTGCTGCTCTACCTGCGTGAGCTCTGACTATCCAGCAGGGTGTGCTGACGCTTATACACGCTACATACTGAGTAGTATGAATGGTTTACTGACTTCTCCACATGCACATTTCCATGCTAGTATGGTGCAATAAAAGAAAACACTGTTTATCCAATTAAGAACAGCGCTCTTACAGCAAAGCGTCACAGGAAGAGTCCCGCTATCGAATTAAACTAGTTATGATCAGGATGAGTAGAGACACAAGCTTTTTGTAACCTTGGAGAAAATGACCTTCTATATAAATTCCTGAAAATGAGAACCTAATGGTGTCTAGGGACTCCATTGAACGCTGAAACAAGCTTATATGTAGCTGCAAGGTTACATGCATGACAGGTTGCTGTTCAGCTCTTACAAAGCAGAAGTTACTGTAATGGCAATTACAGTGTATCAGTATTTAGCTTGTCTACTTGACTTGTCAATGGTCTCAATCAGTGATTTTACCCAATCCTTATTGGGATCAGCACAGATTTGTTTCCATTTCCCCTTGTAGTTCACTTTGAACCTGTAGGACAAAATCATACCACAATTGATAATTCGTAGATTGCTCTAAATGTTACATAAAATCTAAAGACCCTGTTAACATGCAGCTGCTTGCTAATTACACTTGTAAAGCACAGTTCCAGGAAAAATCAGTTTCTCTCCCATTTTCCATGTTATTATACTTGAAACAGAGCTATAAATATGGCTGTAAGTATTAGTAACATTACTCTTTTGGTATTGCTGAACTTTTATTTGTATCCATGACAAGGAGAGTAATGCTGCGCTCACTGGCTAATACTCACACGCTCACTGGCTAATACTCACACACTCACTGGCTAATACTCACACGATAGCTGGGAGGTTGCAGCCGCCGTCTGTTTCCTGCCTCCTATAATCCACCACGTGTCTCCTCGTCGCCTTCTTGATACCTTTTACATACTTGAGGCAGCAGTTCTCGTATGAACCTGTAAGTCAACATGTTACTAAGTATCATTAGCAGATATAGCATCATCTCCCTTATAGGCTGCCCTGTAGCCAATACCAGCCAAAGAGGTCAGGAGATACCAGATTACTTAACACATGTTCTTAAAATTCATTTTTAGCCCTGTTTGCTGAGATTTATAATTACGTTTATGCACAACAGCATACTCTTCCATGCAGCAACCAAAGAGTATTGCATCCTGTTCATTGATTTAGATATTGACTTTTACTGTAAAGTGGTGAATCATTTTTTGGTTGGTGTCGATTGGCCCATAAGAATCTTTTTTGACAGTTAAAAAAACTTTGGGGTCACATAAATTTAAAAGCTGTTCAAGAAAACTGATGATATTATCAACCTCTTTATCACATGCTAACTGAGAAAGCATACAGTGTAGTCCACTCTGTAGTCCAAAATGAGCTTTAGCGCTCACCAATGCCTCAGCTAAATTGTAAAATAACTGCTTCTTTTACTCATAAGCCTGTGTACCGTAGCATCCTCCCCTGTAGCGCACTCTGCCCTGCGGGTGACTTCCCACGCCACACTAATACTCACCACCTACCTGCTTTTCTCACACTCTCTCTCTTTTATTGAGCAACTCCTCAAGCTTGGCAGACTGAACTGCTTCCTCCTCCGCCCCCCCCCCCCCCACCCCCCCCCCCAC
>JAODJU010000033.1:1453783-1466981 GCA_026776725.1 Gnathonemus echidnorhynchus | reverse complement strand
CCACCCCCCCCCCCCGCCAAAACGGTGAGACTGGTGGGAACCCAAACATCTCGGCGACCTGCCGCATCCAAGCCAGCCGCTATTCTCTGCCTTTTTCCTTTTGCAGACAGTTAATGTGGCACAGCGGTGATGGAAACCGCGTCTCCAGAGCCAGCCGCACTTCGCCTCGCCCGCACGCCGCTGGAGCTTCCTGGCTACCACCCCTTCAGCTGCTCCCAGTTTTTTATGTTAAACTGGTCTATCATAATCATCAGCATGTGATCCAAATACATATTGCATGCTTGGGAAAAAAAATGATCAAAATCCGTCTGTATGTGCCGTACCACTGCCATGTTTTTTGAGTTTGTGGTCAATACAAACGTTTCTTGACAATGTCAGCATATCTCTCTTTGTGTCTTTTAAGATCAGCAAGATCTTTTTGTGCAGATAACTTAAACTCAGCCAATAGCCATATCACTGGATATATATTCTTTGCAGGCTTTGAAAGGCAATGTTGAATATCTTATGGAAAACTGTCTGAGGACTGCATGGTCAGGAAAATGTCAGTATACAACATAAGAGCATCCTTCTACTCTTTCATACCGTACAGTACATAAGTTTAAGATGAGCTTCATTGATCTGGGGGGGGAATTCTGGATCTACATGGAGTATATATACACTGTGTGCAAATAACATACCTTGTGCCAGGGTGAGGTACAGGCAGGTGAAGAGCAGGATGCAGAAGAGCATGCTGAACTTCATGGCTTGAGCAGATCGGGCTGCATAAACAATTAAGAATATGTGATTTTCTGAAGCGTCATACCAATGGCAGGAACAGCCATGCCTGCAATCATTTTTATGCCACATTAAAGGTCTATTTAAAATCAACGCTCATCATCATGCCACATGGATTCATTCGATTGTGGTTAATACAAATGATTCTTGACAGTGTCAGCATATGTCTCATTGTAATAACGTGTTATTACTTTAAAAATAACGCAAAAATCCCAGTATTAAATTACAGTGTTTATTGAGCTATTACAGTCTTCATTTTAAACCAGTTGCACTCGTATGCAAACAGTACGTGTTAATATAATATAATATAATATAATATAATATAATATAATACAAGTTTTGTTATCTCAAGATAATGAAATAATTAACTTGTAATAATTAACTCTGCATTTAAAGAATAACTGCAGCCATGACGGTTCTCTGTGATTAAGCTGCAAATTAAGGCACTGGTTTGGTTCTTGTTGTCATTGACTTCAGTTACCAGAGTTACCATGATATTTAATACTGTAGTGTACATATTATTATGCTTTAAATTATACGATGATATATACAAACCACTGTGCTCACAATATTCAACAAGGAGGATGACTGACAAAAGTTAAAGGTACTTACACTCTTTAAATGAGAAGCAGTGACAAAGCTGGATGTTTGAGCTCCTTCCAGAAGGTTCTCCTGACTGGGGTTTGATCAGGACCCTTTTATGATCTTCTCCCGCCCCTCCAGCCCCCTGAAACACACCCCTCCTTCTTGGTAGGCTTAAGTTTTCACAAGTATTAAAAAAAATAATAAAAATTGACAAAATGAATTCCCTCAAAGAGGTCGTATACACAGTAATTGTAATGAATTTTGCTGTTAATGAAAAGCCAAAACTACAGCAATGATTCTCCAAGACAAGCATGGTTCCGATCAATACAATAAAAAGCCAGCTTAAGTCGGCTTTTTCCTTTCTTTACTTTTTTACTTTTAAAGTCATAGTTGCATTAAGTTGAATCAAAAACACCTATAGATGAGTTTCTAATACCTGCAGTTTCATGTAAAATGGCCTGTAGTTTTGAATTTTTTATTTAATGTTCCTATCACGTATTGAACTGCATTCAGTATGAAATATGTAAACAAAGATAACATTCAGCGGTATGCTATTCAAAGCCATTAACAGTGACATCAGAATGAAATGGAATTGTACATTAATGCTAAAGCAAAACTCATCTTTCCACGATTACACTTTGGACTTACTGCACGTAATTGGATCACTTCACATATCACGGCTACTTTCATTTATTTAGGTTCTCATATTACAGTATGGACACACTGTTCTCAGATCATCTAAAAAGCACTTAACTGTCTTATTTTTGGCATGGATGCTGCTTAAAAACAAAATAAAGTCAAGCTGCGACAGGAATGCTGTTTGTATTGCTGCATCCTAATGGATTTACTTGTATGGACCAGTCAAACCAAACTTCTCAGACCAGGTCAGCAGCTGGGTAATTCAGACCACCCTGCTATTGTTGATTTCTGGGAAATTAAGCAAATAATTGCAGCAAATGTAGTTGTAGGAATCAGCTTTATTGTGGAGCAGACTGGGTTACACGCTTGTACATAACACAAATCGTAACAGAGTTAATTTCTCCTACAAGAGAAATATCCTTTGTGTATCATAGCAGCTTATTTTTGGATAGATAAGCTCCACAGAGTTTTGATCTACATTTAGCCTTAGAGAAAACAATTTAACTCACAGGCCAAGAATAAGCCCTACGACTGATACCCCTGGGGAGTGATCAAAGGTCAGTATTGTTATCACTGATAACATTAACATATCAGGCAGTATGTCTGACATATAAAGGAAAAAGCAGCTCTGTAGGTAAATTAGCAAATGCGGAGAACACTAAAAAGGTTTTTATAAGCTAAGCTATAAACAGGAAACGAGAAAACAGTAAGTACAGTTCAAGCCACAACGAGACCCGTGGCCACATTATCGTCTAACTAACCACCTTCCTACGGCTGAAGCGGTACAAGGTGGTGACGCGGCTTCCGGGCAGCTCGAGGCACCAGACACCCTGGACTGGGCACCAGTGCATCACAGGGCACACACACGTACACACAACGGGCAATTTCAGGATGCCAGGCTGTGTTTCCAATGACTGATCAGAAATACGGGCAATGGAGAGACGCAAACTGCACACACAGAATGGAGGAGAGAGTCACCAGCCCGTGGTAGGGTGACGCACCACTCAGCCACCGTGTCACCTGTAACTGGCTATTCCTTAAATACAAAAATGCCTTTAATGCATGAACCCCAAATATGACCATCCAATTAGCATGAAGCAATTAAAAACATTAACAGTCCTTAGTTTTGAAAGACAGAAATGGCCCGTTCGGTCTGCCTGCTTCGAGAAATTTATCATAGTCCAATTAATATTTCTTACCCTGGATCGCCACCTTGTGCTAAAAGTGAATCTGCAGCATAGTATGCAAATAATTATAAAACAATGTTTGAGAAGAAGAGCATAATCGGCTTTGTATGTATAGCATAAAATGTGATGCACAAAATCAAATAAGTGGAACTTCTCCAGTCACTTTGAATGAACTCCTTTGAAGTGTCAAAACCCATAGGTTTTATTCATTAGTATTATCTACTTTTAAATCATGTCTTAGATTTTTTGATTGTATGTTGATTGCATGTTTCAGACATACCTACTCAATATCTACACTTAGTGCAACTGAGCTGTGTATAAAAATGTATTATAGTCAATTCTATGTGAAGTAAAGTTATTGATACCTATGACTTTTTTAAATTTTATTTCAAATGGGCAATAATGTAAGCAGAAACTGCTTGGAAATATCCTGTTCTTTGTGTAAATGGAATGGATGTTAGGATGATTAGGGTCAGAGAAGACAAGAAAAAGTTAAAATCATAAAGTTGACCCTTTGTGTAAACTTTAAATAAAGAAGCACAGGACTTTCATGCTTTGACTGCTATTTTAATTAAGATGGCAGACAGTGGCAGCTACAATCAAACTTGGTTTCAGTAATTGGTGGACACCCCCTTACCCTCACTGATGCACTGAAGCTTTGTAGTGCCCTTGTAAAACCCAGTAATGCTGTTTATAAAGTTAGTCAACCATCTTAAAAAAAGATTTTTCTAAACAACAAAAGTATTATACAAGAAATGGTTCAAGTCACCTACCCTAATTATACTGTCCTTGTTTATCTTAATTGTATCAGGCACATGTCAGATATCAAGTGGAACAGTCTTGATTTTTTTCAATTATATCCATCTACAGCTACTTCTCCATTACGCAGTGAGGAGGAGGACTGGAACCTCTCCTATTAGGCAGTAGAAGGCAGACAGTCTGGTCCATCACAAGGACCACACCGATGTAGCCAGAGGAAACCCCCTGCCCCCCCAGGCAGGACGCAGAGCAGGGCTGGAGTGTGAGCCCCGATCCTGGGGGTGTGAAGTGTGGAAGGTATATTGACAGCAGTGGCCCAGCTGTGGAGCTGGCTGGTTGAAATAGTCCCAAGGAGACTAAACAAACATGGCAGGAAGAGCCAGAACTGTGTTTATTAGGTATCTGCTAATTACAAGTATTTTCTTTTCTTCTTCTGTGTTGGCTTCGTATGTTACTTGTCGTAGGTCAGGATGGATAAGCTGCCACAAATCTCATCTGCTAGGCAGGAACTGTCAGATATTAGAAATACAACTAAAAATCAGCAGAATACATTGAGAAACTCAGTCATTCTAACAAACAATCTTCTTTATCCTGATCAGGGTCATTGTTTTTTTTGGGGGGGGGGGGGGGGGTTGGAGCCTTTCCCAGGCAACAAGCCTGGGGTACACTCTGGAAGACCGGGGTACACTCGAAGACCGGGGTACACTCTGGAAGACTGGGGTACACTCTGGAAGACCGGGGTACACTCTGGAAGTCCGGGGTACACTCAAAGACCGGGGTACACTCCGGAAGACTGGGGTACACTCGAAGACCGGGGTACACTCTGGAAGTCCGGGGTACACTCCGGAAGACTGGGGTACACTCTGGAAGACTGGGGTACACTCTGGAAGACCGGGGTACACTCCGGAAGACCGGGGTACACTCGAAGACCGGGGTACACTCTGGAAGTCCGGGGTACACTCGAAGACCGGGGTACACTCTGGAAGTCCGGGGTACACTCGAAGACCGGGGTACACTCGAAGACCGGGGTACACTCTGGAAGTCTGGGGTACACTCTGGAAGTCCGGGGTACACTCCGGAAGACTGGGGTACACTCGAAGACCGGGGTACAGTCCGGAAGACTGGGGTACACTCTGGAAGACCGAGGTACACTCCAGAAAACCGGGGTACACTCCGGAAGACCGGGATACACTCCGGAAGACCGGGATACATTCTGGAAGGGAAGCCAGCCAACCACAGCACATATACATACATAAAATATTTTTTAAATGCCTTACTCTATAACTATTACTCAATTTATGGAGATCCAGTCAGCCCAACTGCAGGAGGAAACCAACATGGGGAAAAAACACACCCACACCCACACACAAGAATGTTTTTCTAAACACACAGGTATTCAGGTAAACCGTTCATTCATTTCTATGGGAAAATCCTAATCCCAACAATAACAACCTTGATCCCTACCCAGCACTGACCTTAATCATAAGTAACCAAACAAAATACGAGATTTTGGGCATTTTTAGTTTTTTGGTTGCAGTCACTGATTTTTATAATGTGGGAAAAAGTGGCCCCCACAACATCACACTGTAGGGACATTTGGTCCCTACAATATAATATATACAGGACCAGCAACTCAGTCATATATACACACACACTGGTATTTTTTTCTAAACACACTGGTATTTTTTTCAACATAATGATTTAATATTTTTAAAACCAATCGGCAACCCAGTACAGGTATAAACAATGAAATTACAGATGCATTATATGGACAGCCCTTTGTGATGTCACAACGGAATGGAATTTCAGATATGCAGTCTTAACAAAAAAAAAAAGTCACTAAAATTATTGTATTGTACATATAACACAAAACTCAAGTTTCCTAGCCATGTTGTAATTAGGGGATTCAGATTTGATTATTCATGGTGATAGAGGTTTTCATTCCATATGCGCAGAGATGTGTGCTGAGCTCACACTGGCCTTTGGTGAGATTCCCATCATTACACACTGATGAAATGAAGCAGTGCTTCGTTTGCAGTTTGCACAAGCACATCGGAATGCTTCTTCTCACATATTCCATCTTTTCTCCTACAGTGAAGCTTGCGGCTTGAGCACAGGCTCAGCCATTTATCTGGGAAAGACTAGCATTAGATCCTTGGACTTCTCTGGTTTTGATTACATATGACTAATGATTGTTCAGTTTTGACTAAAAATATCATATATTAAATGACAAAACTTATTTTCACCATTTACATCAAGCTTTTAGTACTTGTACTGCCCTATTTCTAAGTACTTGTCTATTATTGCGCCGTTGAGAATAAATATTTTGCTTGAGAACACACCAAAAACGACACACCAACAGCCATTTTCAGTCATTTAGCTATTGTATTTATTTATTTTCTGCATGTAGGTTTTTACTTCTTATGTGCTTATTTTCATTTCTTGTTTTTTTTTTTTTAAAAAAAATATCTGTAAAGCACTTTGTAAACCCCATGGTTAAAACAGTGCTGTATGAATAAGGATGGATATCAGGAATAATGCCAAGCTGCCCCCAGGGCCCGGGTACGAGGACGGCAAAAACAGATACTTCCTCCCAGAAGAGAGAAAAGCAAATTCAGCATGCTGAATAATACCAGACAGACAAACCTGGTGAGTTTAGGCTCTTGGTAAATATCGCACTTGTTTTTGTAAACTTGCAGGAACAGTGGAAAGTCTCCTGAACCCAATTCCTGTTCAGAATCAGTGGCGGCCACAGGTCTGGCCTTTGATTTCCCACAGATTTTTTCTCCCACAGGCCTTTTTAAAAAAAACTCACTTATCCAATTTATCGTAATTATTTTAAACAAAAGGGGGGCTTTAGTGGTCTCATTTTAAAATGTCAGAGCTCCAGAATTATGCCGATGATTTGTATGAAATATTGCCCACTGCAAACCGTATGTAGCTGCCCACAGTTTGGCACTGGATGCCATTTGGAAATTTTTGCTTCCCCAATTTTTATGAATATTTAAAAACAGTAATTCTGAGAAAAAGTTGGGCTTAGCCTTTCCTGAGAGAAGTTTGGCCTTCTCAGGCTATGCGCACGCGCGCACACACACACACACACACACACACACACACACACACAAATGGGTGCCTCTGCTGCCTGATACCCCAAAGATCAGGGGCTTAGACCCCCCCTCCCCCCCCCCTTTGCTTTCTTGGCATGCTGCCCTTTTGTTATACAGGTCTCCTCTGGTTTTCCAGAATTCACTAGCAGTCCAAACACATGCAATAAATTGCTCTTTGTACGCTGGACTGGTACTGCATTCAGGGATCAGCCCTGCCTTATGTCCTATATGCACTGGGAGAGGCCCCCAGCATCCTGTACTGGATAAGTGGCTGGAAGATGGATCTGCACATCTGAGGTCCTTAATATCATCAGGAACAGCTGCAAAAGTGTGCTTTGGTTTCCTAGAACCTTCTGCAGTGTGCTGACATGATTCGCCCCAAATGTTCTTGTGTTTTTCCTTTATACACTTACAAGGATGACCACAAATGGAAGGAATCACTGGAACTGCACATAACATGACCGTCCACAGGTCACTGAAGTTGGACGAGAACATAAAACACGAACACAAGTATGAAACACTGTACACCTTCAAAGCTCCTCAAAGATAGCCCTGCAGAACCTGCAGTTGCAAAGATTGTCACAAAGCGCATTTATGCCACAGAAAGAACCATATGAGTGCTACATACAAGGGCTACCTTACGCTGATATATTATCTGGCTGATTAAATTACCTATTATTATGATGGCATGCATATATCGACACTGGAGGAAAAACCAGTGGTAGTGTCCCTTTAAATATTTAGCATGAGAAGTGCAAGGAAGATGAGATCATTTCACTTGTCGAAATGTCGTTTTAGATACATAGGTTGAGAGCAGGCAGGTTGTAGGTAGCCTTGTCAGCCAACAGACAGTGTACTGTACAGTGCTGCCCGACATATAATACTACAATACTGCAAGGAACTCCAGTTACCTATATTTTACTTCCTGTTTTTTGCAAAGTATCTAAACTACTTAGTACAGTATTAAAAACATCTTACACTATGACAGGGCAAAGTAGCCTTTGGAAATATTCAATCAACGCTGCACACTTCTTATATCCTCTGTACAGCCCACATGGAACTCAGCGGCTGACTCTGCTGGAAGCCAGGAGCCACATTCAGGCCAACTACAGCAATACCTCCATCTACTTCAGACTGATGGAAGCATTGTAGGACCAGCCAGGCTGACACACTCCGTGGCCCTGCAGCAAGCTCACCTTCAGGGCTAATGAAGGAACACAGGCATCCCCAATGACTGTGATGAACACCACCTGCACAGCGCTTCGTAACGGCTTCCTCCCTACATCTGCGCTTCCTAGCCCCCAGCTATCAGCGCAGAAGCTGGAGGTAGTCTAAACACAATTTAACATTGACAGAGGAAGATTAAACTTTGCAATAGGATTTGCAAGCATGCTGCTCGTGTTTTTCTAACAGAAAATACACAATCTCATGTTAGGCCTACTCGTTCTTGTGTATTTCTTGGATAAACTTCAAAATCTGTCAGTTTCAATTTTTTTGGTCATCTTTAAGGGGTCAGAGATGCTGGCACAGTCATTTCCAAGACATTCTGGAAAAGGGAATGGAAATTTTTATTCAACAAAAAAAAATCTGCATATTTTGAAAACATCTGCAGGGTTCTTGAAAAAATAGGTAGAAAATACATAACATGGCAGCAGAAGCTTGGGGTTTCGATTTGTTTTCTGTGATCGCTTTAGGCTGTATCTGTGTTAATACAAAAAGGCTGAAATATCAAGACTGCAAATCAGGTAACTAACAATCCCAGAGATACAAGCCAAGGTCACAGCAATGGCTATTTCTAACGTATGTTTTTAACAGAAGTCAGTATTCATGTCATGTCACATTTACAGTAATTCCCCCGCCCCCCTCCCAACACCACAGCCGGTCCTTATACTCAGAAACCACTTGTTAGGGAAACCGCAGCCAGCTGGGGAGGGTCACACGGGCTGGAACGCCCTCCAATCTGCTACAGTATCACACAACACCCTCAGCAGTGGAAACACATTAATACCCTTCTGAGCCAGCGCCAGGAGGAGTGATACCCAGGAGCTGGATTTCATGCGAGCAGCTGCCATGTGATCTGATCACCGACCTCGTGCCACCAGACGGCCCAGGAGCAGAGGCCAGCTGGCCCCCGTTTGCTGAAATGACACCGCTGGCGATGGACAGAGGCACGCTTTGGTAGTATTTCTCATTTTTGTGCGTTTTGTAAAGTATCACAAAACACGACACGGCAAAATGTTCTTCCTTCTTACGTTGCGCCCAGCACTGCGTGCATTACAGACGCAGGAGTGCAGCAGGAGGAGCACGGAGCTCTGCCACCCAGGCTCGCAGCTTTCCCTCCAGCTGCAGACACAGCCCTCAGTCGCACACAGAGTGAGGTTAACGAAGGTCCGGGAACGAGCCCAATCAAAGCTTCTTACCGTTAGCGTCACTGGTAAATTGCTCTCGAGTTAAAACTCTTCTTTGAATATTGCTGATTTTTTTCTGACAACACTTCAGGAACAAAGATCTAAATAAACCATTCATAAAGATAGTTTTCAAGTTCATTCAAGATTACTGGGAACAAACCTCAGTGTCATTAATGTAAAAATTCTAAGTGGTGTTTAGAAAACAATGCCCATTGTTTTACCAAAAAATATTCATTAAGAAACATTTCATTTGACGTGATTTGCTGATTGTAGTGCTTCATTCATATTCCGGTGACAATGAGAGTCCGTGCCTTGCTTCACGTTGATAGTTTGGTCCCAGTTTGCAGAGGGCTAGGCCCATGGAGATCAGTCTAACAACTGGTATTCTTGTTTCCGATAAAGACAGTAGTGTTGGACCATGAACACCACGTCAAAGAAGATGGAGAATACGCCCAAGCCAAACTTCGTCGGGTCCCCGAAAATCAGTCGCCATTCATCTGCAAATAAACACAAACCAAACATAGTATTTATTGAAGCATAGAGCAGAAAAAAAACAGATTTCTCAGGTTCATCTGCTTTACGTGAGACCCTGTAGTTGTTCTGTGCACTACCCTGTGATTATTCCATTATTTTCATGGAAAATGATCTTGCAAGACACACATAAGAGTGTCACCTTGACTCTGTCTGTGTCTGAGTGTGCGACGTCCCCCTGCCACCCCAGGCTCCTCCCCCAGTCCAAACACATGCAGACTCTCGAAAGCTGCCCCATAACTGACTGGTCCCCCACAGACTGCACTCCTGTCGTACGTCCTGGGCTGCTGGGATTGGCTACAGGACCACCTGTGACCCTGCTCTTGATAGGCTGCTGCAGGATGGATGGATGAATGGACGGATGGATGGATGGCAGAATGCTATTATACTGAATATGATTTGTTTCGCCATTAGTTCCTCTCTTTACAGAATCATTTCAGGTTCTGGTCAGAAGGGAGGCGGATGAAGGCCATCCAGGAGCTGGGGTGCCAGATTGGCCAGGGTAGTATTACGGTGACACCGCATACGCTGTTCATTTTGGCCAAAAATATCCCCGCCACGTGCTCACCAGAATAGTGTCGCCTTTTAAAATACCATATAATGTGGTCTAATGTCTGGATGGTATGACCGTATTAAAGATCAAATACCGCCCTAGCGCAGTGCTGGTTGGGGTCTCGGTAATTTTACAGCCAGTGAATAGCATAATGACAGATTTCCAGGACATTATGCATCTTTTGAGGGTGACAGGGAGGTGACATCACATTGCAGGAGATTCACAGGACATCAAGGACAAGGTGGCAAGTCTGATTTCTTAGATTCTGAAGTCTGTTTCTTAGATTCTCTCTCTGGTGATTATGTGTTTATAGCATGTCTGACATGACGTCTTAAGTAGTGTTTGTACAGCTCTTGCTTCCACAACTATCTTGTTTCTCTTCAGTTGCAGCCAGCTTAGTCGAACAGCACAGGCACCTAACAGACTCCACTAAGCATTACCAGCTTCGCTTTAAATCACTTTGATGAAAATCATTTGCCAGATAAACAAATGTAGATGTCCCATGTTAGCTATGGTGCAGTGAGCTCTGCCAATAGTATGCTTCACTGCATCGTACACTGCATCGTACACCATCCCATCGCTACATTCACAGGGTAGCCAACTTTGGTCAGCTGGCTGGAATGATATTATCAATTAGAGAAGTCTGCACACACATGCAAACGCATTTACACATATGTAACGGTTTTATTACCTAAATAGTCTGCAGGGTTTGCAAACTACCCCAAACACTTTTGATGTTGCTAATTTTAGGTTTATAACGGAATAACACAGATTTGCTGTAAGATTTCTCAGGTGAGTGTGAGAGTCTGAACGCGTGAGTGTCACGCCAAATGCATGAGACTTGGCAACCTTACACTTACAGTGTAGGGTACTGAACCTCACCATTATTGTAGGACTCCAGACTGAATCTTAGGGCCCTTACATGCAGCGTAGGGTACTGAACCTCACCATTATTGTAGGACTCCAGATTGAATCTTAGGGCCCTTACATGCAGCGTAGGGTACTGAACCTCACCATTATTGTAGGACTCCAGAAACATCTGCAGGAGGCTGAAAGTGCCCCCAGTGAAGTCAAGCAGGACATTTCCGATGCTCCACCCTTCAGTGCTTTTTCTCTGATAGTTCATGTAAGCCTTGGGGAACAGACAGAATACCATGAAGTGACAGTGAGAAGCGAGCAGACAAAGGAAGACTGCCGCAGACAAAGGAAGACTGCCACTCGCGTTACTGGCAGCATGCAGAGCCAGGCAGGGCTAAGATCCTTGGCATATTATGGCATTAAGTGGCATGTGGATCAGACCTTCTGCACAGCTGAGAAAGGCAGCTCTTCACAACAAGACCGTGAGCTCACAAAGGAGGTAAATCATAATGTCTCATTTAAGGTCATTGGTTAATAAAAATAACGCGAATTAAAATTCCCAGATATTGTACTTATTACTTACTCTGCATTAATCACAGGGTTGCCAACTTTGGTCAGCTGGATGGAGTGGGATTTTCAATTCGACACAAGTCTGCACACAAATTTTTCATGCATGCAACAGTTTATTACCTTGTAAATGGTCTGTAGGGTTTGCAAACTGCCCCAGTGATTTTGATGTAGCTAATTATAGGTTTATAATGGAATAACATAGATTTGCCCTAAGATTTCTGATGTGAGTGTGAGAGTCTGAAAGCGTGAGTGTCAGGCCAGATACGTGAGAGTTGGCAACCCTGTAATCATAATGCGATTTAAACTTCCTACAAAATATAGAACAGCAAGCAACAGACAAGTATACCTGCGGTATGTATTTCACCAGAGTCACACCTAACTTAATGTAGGAGAAGTAATAGAGATATTCCAGCCATGTGATTGTGCCGGCCAGAGCCAGGAAGAGGGTAACCAGAGCAAACGACCAGCCGATCACCAGCAAAACAACGGCCGCTTTGGATACCTTCTGTCCACCTCTCTAAAAGGCAAAAACAAAAGAGTTATATTTTACCATTTTTTCCTCATTAGGGGAAGATGGAGAGGTCTTCAGGCAAACGGTCAGTCCTCATCACATGAGAAGCGAAATGCCTGCTCCTTACCTCGTAAAGCACACACTGACAGATGTATATCAGTGTCAGCACCACTGCATGCAGGCTGAAAAACACATCATTGGAATCTACTGGGTTCACACCATTTGGATTCTTCTTCAAGAACTCCTCCTGAGAAGATGAAATCCCAGCATTTATCAGCACACATAATATCCCCTGTATGGGCTGCAAACATGTGCCCCCACACCAAAGAAGTGAGCCCCTGGATTTTGTGCCCTCAGAGAGACTCCCCACATCTCCTCTCTCTCCCTCCTTGCAGTCCTACATGCTTTTACATCCACTGAAACTTGGTTGAAAGGCCAGGACTGTATACTGCCACTGAAGTCAAAGCAGATCTCAGCGAAATCTTATTGTGTTACTTAATAAAGTACAATAAAATATGCACAAAGCATCTGTTACTTTGCAAACCTCACACTTCCCATGCCTAGGCTACAAAAACACAATAAAATCTTGTTATTACCAATATAGCTAACAAGTTAAAGACCTACCTTCATATAGGGGACCCAGAAAAGGCCCACATTGAAGACACTGTAAGCAATAAATCCAGTCAGATTGAGGGCTAGGAAGTCAAAGCTCAGGC
>JAODJU010000033.1:1438859-1453683 GCA_026776725.1 Gnathonemus echidnorhynchus | reverse complement strand
GGGAACAAATGTTACTGATCAATTCATGGCCAACTTGTATTCAGTTTGAAATGACAATAAAGGAAAACTACAGACAAACAGCTAATACTATAGTATATGTATAAAGAAAAACCTTTTTCTTTTCCAGTTCTCATATACTTGAGGGTAGAATGAAATCGACCAAGCTAGGAAGTAAATCCAGCCAATCACTTGGTTGATAATCTCAAGGGTCCTGCTGCGTATGACCAGGAAACGGATCCGGGCTGTAAATCTGATACAAACAGGAGATTTTTTGGGACAAGCAAACACAAGTTCCAAGTCTTAAAGTTTCTCTTTGCAGTGCAAGACTAAAACAAAAAGTTACAGAATTAACTGTATGTATTTCACCAGAGTCACGTCCTCATCTACTAGTGGGGTACCGCAGGGTTCAATTTTAGGACCATTATTGTTCATAATTTACATTAAGGATATTGACACCAATACATACAGTAAATTGGTTAAATTTGCAGACGACACCAAAGAGGTCGTTGTAGCAGATACTCAGTTAGTAGCACAGAGGCTACAATGGGATCTTAATTTAATTAGCAACTGGGCTGATACCTGGCAGATGAAATTGAACGTAGATAAATGTAAGGTAACCCAAGCAGGGAGCAGAAATATAAAGTATATAAAGATATACAAGCAGTGCTGTACCAAAGCCAGGAAGATAATGCAAGACCACAGCCATCTCAACAATGGACTCTTCTCTCTGTTGAGCTCTTTGCTCCCTAAAGACCAACACTGAGAGAATGACGAGGAGCTTCTTCCCTCAGGTTGTTCCGGCTCTGAACCTGAACACCACCTAGGACTGGACTCAGATCACTGCCCCCCCCCCCCTTCCCACACACACACACACTGTACTGCACTTTACACAGATAATAATAATTGCACATTGCACATTTTATTTTATTTGTACATATTATAATTTCTATTTTTTATTCTTAACTTTATATTCTATATTTATCTCTATTCTATTATTACATTTCATTCTTATCTTCTATTTAATTTTTTTTTTTGTATTCTATTTAATAATAGGTCGGGCACTGCAAATATATTTCACTGCATGTCGTACTATGTATGATTGTGTATGTGACCATTAAAAATTTGAATTAGAATTTTAAAATTTGAATTTGATATTTTATGGGTTCCACTGAAATAAAGGTAGCTGATTATGAGAAAGATCTCGGTGTGTATGTTGATGCTTCCATGTCCCACTCTCGCCAGTGTGGGGAAGCAATAAAAAGGCCAATAGAATGTTGGGTTACATCTCTAGGTGTTTGGAGTTTAAGTCAAGGGAGGTGAGGCTACGATTATACAATTCCTTGGTAAGACCCCACCTAGAATATTGTGTGCAGGTTTGGACACCATACCTTAAAAAGGACATAGTTGCATTGGAAAAGGTTCAACGTAGGGCTACAAGAATGATTCCTGGTCTTAGAAGAATGTCTTATGAGGAGAGGTTAGTTGAGCTGAATCTGTTCAGCCTCACACAAAGGAGATTAAGGGGGGACATGATCCAGGTATATAAGATTCTAACAGGTCTCGATGCTGTTCAGCCAAATGGCTACTTTAATATTAGTTTAACTACTAGAAATCGTGGCCTTAGGTGGAAATTAGCAGGAGAACATTTTAAACTGAATTTTAGGAAGCACTTCTTTACACAGTGTGTAGTTAGACTATGGAATAGTCTTCCTGCTAGTGTAGTGCAAGCTAAAACCCTGGGTTCCTTTAAATCAGAGCTAGACATGATTTTAGCAACTCTGAGCTATTAGTTAAGTTCTCCCCAAACGAGCTTGATGGATCGAATGGCCTCATCTCATTTGTAAATTTCTTATGTTCTTAATTGTTCAGAACTAAATTTATAAGGCCCTCCTGTTGTACATAAAAATCATTCAGTAATAATGCAACTTAGTCCTGTTGGATATGACTGTAGTTGGTTGATCTCAGCTATACCAAAACGTTTTAGCTTGTAAAATGTATATTTACTTGTCATCTACTTGCTGGGGCTTTAAAACTGCCATTAATCTTTAAAGCTGATCCGTCAGCATGACTCCGGTTCCTCCACATCCTACTGGCCGCTGTCATGTTGTGGTGACTTACCCTCTTAGGTCACTGCTGTCGCCGTAGAGGTAAGCGGTTACCTGACCCACTTTTTCAGCATGGACCTCAAAGCTGCTGGATTGGGCTCCTGCAGGCAGCAGAACCTGTGAAAAAGCATTCAATAATCAAACCAGTGTTACTCAGGAAGCAGTGATGGCCCTCAAAAGTCACACACATAAATGTCACAAATTTCATGTGGACACTGAGCACACCACTCATATGGAAATATAATAAAAAGCAAGAGAAATATTAATGCCCATCCATCCATCCATCCATCCATCCATCCATCTTTGTGCAGTACAAGATTGTATTGAACCTGAGACTCACTGCAGGAAACAAACAGCACAAGGCAGCAACTGCTGCAAACACACAATATAAACACGTTTATTCACCTGCCAATATGTTTTTCGAATAAGGGAGGAAATGAAAGTACCTGTATTCAGCAAAAATAAGGACAGAAATGCCAGAGAACCCGTCAGCACAAAACATCTTACCTCTTCAGGGAGCAGAATAATGCTGGTGACATTTCGAGAGGAATAAGTAACATTGAAGTGTAAGACAACAGTGTAGTTCACTGGAGAACTAGAAAAACAAAGGCAATAACAAACATATGAGTCACTGTTCTGCTAAATAATCAGCTCCAATAGCAAAATATACTAAATATCTAAACACAGCTCTGCCTGAAATAATATGCAACGCAAAAAGAAACATACTTCAAAGAGTCTAACAAAAGCTCTACCATCTTTATGCAATCATGCAATACTTTCTTCTGAAAATGACTAATAATACAAATGTCTCAGCTACAAAGCCAGCTCACAGTAGGAAACCCTTTAATAATCTTGGTAAGCCTAGCTGACACTCTTATGGACATTCCGCATCAATGTACCACAAATCATAGCATACAATATTATGTTTGCCATTTATAACACGATGCATTTCACAGTATTTCACTTCAAGTGAATTTACAGCAGGTTAGGAGATTCCGTTTATGATTTCTGTATGTACGCATATAATGCTACAGTAAAATTTTTCAGAAAACATAGTTTTGCAGCTTCCAACAGGAACTGCACAATAATTTCATGTTTTTTGCTAAAGGTGGGGTCACTAATCATAACTGTTGACATGTTGAGCGTGCTCTCCAACACACCCTCCTGAAGCGTTAACTCTTCTTTGTAAAGCTTTTCATATTGTCACCAATCACACATGCTGCCACCCCTGCAGTATCTGACCAAAATATCCACAAGACACTTCCCAAAAACATATGGTCGACATTACAACCCATTGTCTTGAATTCTAAGAACTCCAACAATAGTCTTAAAGCTGCCCCTTTGTGATAATCTGATCCAGACTGGTTCTGACACATTGGGCCAGATAAGTTTAGATCACAAGATGGATCTGCTTCGACTCTGAAAAGAAAAATTATTTCTCTCTGAGGCTGATCTCACTGAAGTCTGACTTTCACAGCCATTATCTCATTCAGGTTGATAGGCTGAGATCCCTCTTTATAGAGGTTAAACAATTCATTTGTATTACCATACAAAGGGTATAAGGGAAAAACAACAAATGTATACGGATTATATGAATCTGTGCTGAGCAACTGAAGACAATTAAGCAGTCAAAATATATTTAATATGATATAATAGAATAACTTAATACTATAATGATGTGGCCTCCAGTAGATGCATAACAAGCTGTATAGTATATTTTTAACAAGAAAATTTAACTGGTATGCAAATAAAGCTTTCTATACAGTATCATGTTCATATTGACTTCTTAAAAATGACAGGTTCCTGTCAGACTTTTGTAATTACGGTACATTTTAAAAATAAACATTCTAATTTATTTATCATATAGGTGTAATCACGTATAACGATGGACTGTTAGAATTGTGTTTCTCAATTTAAACTCTAGAATTACCTTGCCTCAAAGCTGATGTTTTGCGAAGTATTCTCCACTAAACTTACAGCTGCTGGAGCAGACAGCGTCACATCTGCGTCTATAGGGAGAAGAAACCAAAACAGCATTACACTGAAGATAACTGTACACTCATCATTGGTAATGTTCTCCAAATTTCACCATAAAGCGTAATATTAGCTGCACGATCAGCAAGCGATCGCGTACCGTACCGTACTTTAGAAACTCACCACATGTCATAAGAACTGTTAATGCCAGAGCCAGAGTGGGGAGAACTCCGTATGCTGACATCTTCAGTGTTAAAAATGGCACCTGTCTGCTTCTGCTTTAAAGAAAAATCCCTTTCCTGGTATGAAAAAAAAATGTAAATCAAGCAACATTACTCATTTTTCACATCGTAACAGAAAAACATTAAACAATGAATTTAACTTCATCATGTCATATCTTTACGTAATATATATCATAACACATTGAATCCGTACTGTAATACAGTACATGCATATACGCTAATACTTCCCCTTTCGTGTATGGTACGAAGTGAGTTAAACACAAATAACTAGCAAAATAAAAGCGGCCTTGTTGGCGACTGAACAGTAGCACCCTTTATTTTAATCACATATTCATACTGTTCCATGTACAACACTCACACGCTCACATTCATATTTTTACAACCATACAATTTACAAACTCACCACTCCGCAGACTGTCCGGCTTCACGTTGTTTCTTCCGCGTCCGTCATGTAGGTCACATGACAAAAGTCAGCTGATTTGTGCCCGGGGCGGGTGACGTATAGTTTTTTTCACCTTTCGAGATGCTGTTTGTTCAGGAAAGCTCGTACATTTAGGTTATAACCTCTGTGTGAACTCGCTTCCTCAGCTACGATCGCCATATGCTAAACATAATTTACCACAACCATCTGTGATGTAGTTGTCACAAATATTTGTAAAAACTGTACAGACATAACAATGCTATCTGTTACTGAGTTGACAGGGCAAAAGCAGAATAAAACAAATGAATAAATAAAAACACGTGCATTTCCATCAACTATCACTGCACCATTAATCCTTTAAACTTTCAGTATGGCTTCTTGAAAAGAAAACAGTATCCTGACTTGTAAACTTGCCAATGAACACCGTAATCTTATCCTGTTCTTCCTACATCACACTGACATCATGTTTCCACAGGCACAGATGACGATAAACTACGTTCCAACCAAGATTATTTAACGAACCATCGACTACAAACCCTGTAGATGCCCCTCTCCCTCTCTGTGAATACCCTACATATTCATCATATTTCATCTCCTGATTAAAATAAGTATGTACTTGAAAATAACCATGTTATCAACCAGTCGAATAGATCAAATACCTAAAATTACCGGATTTATGATTTATGACTGTAAGGTATACGAGTGATCTTTTCCGAACACACAACAGGAATAAATTAACACCTGGATAAAGGCAAGTTCCTTTTTCTATGGACTTAAAAAAACCAAAAACAAGGTCTATACCGCCACCTACTGTGTAGGAGTGCAAGCAAGTGTACCACACACTAACCTGACCAAAAAGTTTTGCTGATCAGTTCAAAATCCAGCCCAACAAATCTTTGTTTAAGAAACTAATCAGATATTTTATCACATATAAGAACAAACATATTTCCTATAAGCCATACTACACGAATAGCTGTTATGGAAAGCCTGATGCAGCAGTAGAAAGGCCAGGAACACGTGACTAACATTTCATATCACAGAAAGCAAAACCACCAATCAACTAAACGCAGCACTAGTCCTGTGTGCCAGCGGGTGGGATCAGTATCACAGCCGTCTCTAGCCTCCACATAAATGGACCTCTCACATGTTTCTGATCCCACGTGCCTTTGTAAAAAAAAAATAAAAAATATTTTTTAAAATTGTAAAACCAGCTGACACTTGTTTTTTCTGAGTTTCACAAAGTTGTGTTTTTTTGGCCTGAATAGGCTGTTTAATGTTATTGTGTATAAACAGTGGTAATCTGCTGCCTGTTCCCAGCATAAAATCTGCATTTCAGCATGTAAAACGTGATTACTGCCAAAATGTGTTTACATGTTTATTAGGAAACATCTGAAGGAGTTTTGAATCTCTGCAGGTTGCACGGAGACACGTGACGAATATATACTGTCTCCTGCCACTAAAAACATGCTATTCAGTGTTGCAGTGCAAGTGTAAAACAAAATGGAAGAAATTGCAGCACAAATAAGACTTTCAAATGTAATATCAAATTGCTATTAAAACAAGTAAGAAAGGCATTTAAGAGCATTAGGTAATTTACGGGTTAGGGCCATGGACTTAGTTGGTGGTGTAAGTTCAAAAATAAGGCAAGCTGTAATATGCTTGGTTAGTGACCTTATAATCAACCCATGTTCCTCCAATAATGTAACCAACTATATCCAGCTGAACTGCATCATCAGCTTAATTACTCATATTTTATAACCTCTGTGTTTGCATTGCATTTTTATTAACCCCACAGAATTATTAGTTAATAGTTGCAAATGTAAATGCCATGTTATCGCATATTACCCATAACTTACTAATGAAGCAGAAGAGTGGCGCAAAACAGAGGTACTTCAATTACTGCCTAGACGTCAAGAAAGTATATTTTGCAACACTGTTTGTAATGTGCATCCTTTTCACGCTTACTTTTTTAGGACAGTGAGAAAGGGCTATTAGTTAGGCCTAAGTATTTATATATAGCTGATGAATCATGTAGTGTACACACAAAAAAGGAAAGAAAAATAATATACGATGTGCACGCAATTAGACATCTTAACGCCACAGAGCAACAATAGGTTTTGCGTTGGATGTACAGTTCGCAGACGGCATGTCCGCAAAGCAGCCCCCAGCTCCGCGAGGACGCAGCGGCGCGTGAACATGCCCGCCCCGCCGTCGGGTAGAAATAGCGCGCATGTCCAGCGCGGGGCATCGTCGCTATAAGTAAGGAAGTAAAATGGCGGACCTGGCAAACGAAGGTAAGGGGTGGCGGAGCGGAGGGAAAAGCAAAACAAACACTAATGTGTGCGCGTCGGAGTTTGAAAAAGGCTTCCCGGGCCGGTGAGACTGTGTGAGGCGGGCTGGCGGCACCGAGACGCCCGGGACTAGACGCGTTTCCAACAGGACGGCGATAACGTTACATGTCTGGCAATCGGCGGCGGACGGCGCGTTAAATTCCTGGCCTGTGGGATAATCCCACACGGGGCGAGATTAGGGACAGCAAGGCCAAAGTGGGGGGCTTTCGGGTCGGGACGCACCCCCATCGCGCCCCTTTAGCGGAGGGTATCGCCCTGGTCTCAGTGCGAACCGGAAAAAAAGCGAGCCGTCGGTCCTGTCGGTGGCCGTGAGCATCGGCGCGTCTGGCTGCTTTTGGACGGCATCGGCTTATTAATAGCCGTCTGGTCCCGTAGTAGGTAAAGTGTCAAATGAAATAACATAGTCAATGGACAGTTCTCCATCGCATTCTTACAGATATCCTTTAAACTGTTGCTTTATTTTTTGGTAAATGATCTATTACTAGACATTCAGCTTTTCTTTAAGATCCTTTTTTCTTTTATGGAACAGCAAACCCTATAACGTAACCGGGCAGCTCGCGATTTCTCAAATGAATAAAACCAGTCTGTCTCGCCGGCATGTTTTAAGGTGCAGCAATGAAAGGTGCAAAATGTTCACTTTATGTCACCGTCGCCATGGTGTTTTTGTTCTTGAAGGGCCAGCTGTCGCCCTGCACAGCCTAATGACAGCAGCGGTTTAGCAGGTACGTTAGGAAATATAGGCGATAGCACGTTTCATTTTTAACAAACTGTATATAGGTGTGTCCTATGCCAAACGGCTGAATGATCAATGGGCTAGAATTATGTCTATTTTTTAAATATCAGTCGCAACTGGCCATGAAGGGCAGCTGCTGCTCGCGATGTCATTCTTGTTGGAGGCTCGGGGCTGAGATGGATCCGGCCAGGTGTTTTATTTGAGCTGCCTGTCTGGCTCGACTGAGCCTTTTCATCTCTGCTGCGGAGTTTTTCTCCGAGCTGTCCACTTATCTGTGCTTCCCCTCCCCGTCCGCCTGGCTTATTTCTTCACCCACTGCAACTGAGGTTGGTTTGCGTGTTTTGCTGATCCACGTGAAGTTGCATCTGTTTTTATTATTGCCACACGAAATTTTGCCCCTCCTCTCACGGACTTGCCTTGTGCCATGAAGGACGCGCCCTTGACGATTTCAGTGCTGTTTATGGCTCAGTAGCGCTCATCACGTGTGGCTATCCTTTATTTAACCTGAATGCCACTGTAGTAAAATCTCATCTCATACTCTGTCCAGAATAGCTCATGATGAACAATAATGATTTATTTACTGTAAGCCAAAATGTGGAATGTTACTGTGTGTCCATCTTCTGTCTTCTCTTCCTGCTCAGGGCTATTGGGCCTGTTGAATCTTCTGATGTACAATGAAAAATTTGGTTTTTTGGCATTTTTTTTCCCCAGCTGAACTTATTCCGTTTTAGTATGGAAAAACCCTGCAAAGTGTCCACAAGTTTATGCATATTGAATTGTGGATTGGTGGTTGAATAGAACAAATATGGTGATAGTGGAGATCATCCTAGATTGATGCTAAAACCCATGTAATACACTAGTGATCTTTCAGCATAATAGATTAATTTTTGCTGGTGTTGGGATGCACTCTGGTAAAGTGAGACTAATGTATTTGCATTGCATTGCTAGTGGTGAATTCTGATGCCTCTTGCTACACCTGGAAGTACTTGGACCTGCGGTATTCTTAGAAGCACAGTGATACTGGAATTGCCTTTCATTTGAGCAGTCCATAATCTGCTAAGATTAGTGGCAGTGTTTGGTGCTGTATTTGTATTGAATTTTTATGGATATTATCTTTAAATTGGTCTGCTGGAACAGGATGTGAGGCTGTCATCGCTTTTGCAGCTGTGAGTATTTTTGTGGAGTGAACATAAGTTGTCATAAGATATTGGGAGGCACATCGACAGTTTAGTCTTGTGACTTGCAGCTCACTGAACTCTTGCCAGTAACTCTTAAATTGCTGGTTTTTGTGCAGAAACCCAGCAATACCTATAATTTTCGACTGTTGACACAAAAAATTCCCAGCATCAGGTTTTTCATTAATTGTCATTTTTTGAGGGAAACCTTCCCCAGCGTGACTGTTTGCACGAAACCAGGTCTTAAGCTAAATATCATAATTATAACCAAAGTTTATTCTTGACCAGCCATTTTACGGATGTGCTTTTCAGGAAGGAAATGCGATTAGAAATTTCAGTTCTGGAAAGAAAGGAACTGTAAGATGGTATTATAATCTATCATTATGTGGGAGGCTAAATTTGCTGACATGCAGTATGTAAAACGGCATGCAGTTGGTTTAATTTCCATAGCTGTTATTAATTTTAGTTGTTTTAATACTTGTTTGTTGGTACGCCCCAGCTGTTTGTAGGTAATTAAAAAGCAGGTTTGTCAAAATCAGAAGGTAGATGCATACTTGAGCTGTGTTATCCTGTGTCTTTTTGGAATAAATGCAGGAAGTCTCAAAATTCTTTAATATGCAAGATGTCACAGCAGTGATTGGCCAGTGATTGCCCAGCTTCTACCCATGTGGTGAGTGCATGAGATGCTTACCTTTAAGATGGTGTGGCCTGTGTTTTGTTGAATATATGAAATACCTGAGACTTTTTGTTATGGATGGCATGGTGGCTTAATGGGTAACACTGTCACTGTAACATTCATGGACCTAGGATTGACTGTGTGTGTGTGTGTGTGTGTGTGTGTGTGTGTGTGTGTGTGTGTGTGTGTGGGTTTCCATCAGTGTGGTGTGTACTGGATGCCTAGTTTGCCATCCAGGGTGTCCCATGCCTTGTGCCTCTTGCATCCAGAGACATGCGCCATAGATCTTCCAGTTATGAAACATGAACGATTATTCAGTCAATAAGTGACCATGAATAATCTGAATGATCGCTACTTGCAGAATGATCTGGTAGAGTATGTGTTCTCCTAAATACGGAGAAGAGGGATCAGCTAATTTTCCTGCTGCTGAACAGTGGAGAAGTTTTGGAAGAAGTTGTGATCTGAGATTCTAGAGCCAACCGGCAAGGCTGGGGAAGTTGTTGACAGGAAGAACAGTGTTTTGTGGCTGACAGGAGGCTTTAGAGTTAAAGATGTGCTGTGTGGGTGTTTGTGCTTACAGCCGTTTTAATATACTTCAGAAACATGGATGCTGCTGCAAACCTCAGACCACAGTTGACTTTCTGAATGCTTGTCTCAGCCTGCAACCGATAGCATTTTGTCAGCTTGGTGATGAGAAGTTGCTGGTTATAGTATCACACTGGTGACCATCCTGAAGTTATCACGCTTACTTTTTAGATGCTTGTTTCCTCACTATAGTTCCTCACTATAACTGTCTAGCGTTTTGCTTTTGGTGGCTCGGTTTGTAGCACTGTTCCCTCAGTCCACTGGGACTGTGCATCCTGCCCCCTGCTGTGCCTTTCTGGAGTTTGCATGTTATTGCTCTGTTGCCTTGGTTTCATTCAGGTCCTCCAGATTGCTCCCTCAGTCTGAGAAGCATGTGGTTAGGCTTATTGGCCATTCAATGAAGTGGCATCTCCCTGTGCTTCCTGAGATAGGTTCTCCATGATCCTTTGTTGGGTGAGTGCTTGGAAGATGGATGGAATAGTATTTTTGGTGTATTTCTGGTCTTGTCAAGGATTGTCATTGGACCAGCTCCTTAAGTCCTACGGTAACTTCATCTTCTAACAGTACAGGCTAGTTTGAAGAATGCAGTGGTTGCAGTGAGTTCATGACAATGGAGGCAGGATGCCGCCTATCCAGTTAAGTAGACCCAGATAAGAAATGGACCTAGGAAAATGGCTTCATGTTGCTTTCACCAAGCCACCCCAGCCATCTACTGCTGGAACTAAGCTTTGGCATTTCGCAGCCACGATGGTGATGTAGCTGTTAATGAAACTAAATTTAACGTTTCTTTGGCTCAGGCAACAGTTAACCCCAAATCTGTGGCACTCACTTCAGCAATAGCTGCTGACAAGACAAACCAAAAATAACCACCCAAAAGAATGGTTGACTAACCCCCCACTCCCCACCCCTATCCCTATGCCTAAAGGTTGCCACCTGTCTCATATAATACTGTGCATCCCCCCCCCTCAGCAGACTGTATTGTTGGGGAACCCCTTCCCGCTCCACACTTGGCTCTGCTTATCTATATAAATTCAAAGTGCCAGCCCTAACCCTAAGGTCTTCGGCTCAAATGGGGGGGGGGGGTGATGTCATAGTCCAGCCATGTCTACTATTATGGATGATGAGACCGAACCTTAAATTTTCCTTCTATTCCCCGGATGCTCCTGTTTTTTTTTGTTTCGGTTATTTGTTTCTGGGAACTCGGGCAGCAGAAGGGAACTTCAGAAACATGCTGGTCCCTTTAGTTTGCTGTGTGACTGGATGGTCCTGGTTACCATGCTGAGAGTGGCACCGCGCTCTAGACGTTCCCTAAGGTGCAGACATTTCGAGGTCTGCTCTGCTTGTGTTGATATCTGGGAGCAGAGAGTGCTGTACTTCTGCTCTTGGGTAAAGCATGCTGGTAATGAAATCGCCTCGTACAACAGGCCCTTAACATGGGGAGTTCAGTAGTAGCTATTGTGCCATATTACAAGCAAGTGTTACTCCTGCCATGACAGTTTTATTTTGGGGGGGGGGGCGTGGATTTAGAGAAACTGGTTCAAGTGGGTTATTAGTGTGTGATTAACCAGCTGGGCGGTCTTGGAAGACATTGCTGGGAGGTGTGGTGAGTGCATGTCTAGCTCTGCTTCTAAAATGGAGACAGCTATGAGTGGTGAGTTGTTACATTTTATATTACACTGATTTTGTTTGTTTGATTCATATCAGTCCATGGATATTGATTATGATGTGATTTGGGTCGTTATTTATTTCCTTCAGGGCTTCATGTTTGACTCCCCCAGAATTCCCCTCACATTGAGAAACTGAATAAAGATAACAAACTGATTTTTGTATGATTTATTAAAATTAGATTTCAATTTTATGTCCATTCAGCTTTTTCTTGTTGGGCATAATATTAGGAAACTTGACAGTATGGTCGCAGGTTTGACGGATTGCCCCTGTCCCCGATTTGTATGGGATTGTCCTGTATTGGAAAAATGAAGTGCTCCATTCGGAACCAATGCAGTGCATGATGTCTCATATTTGGTCCCTGAAGGTAGAGACCCGACCTGCTGCCGTCTGACTGTAAGCGCTTGCATTCAGTATGTTCTGTGTTCTGTTGGATATCCAGGCTTCAGGTGCAGTATTGCCAGTTTTTGGCAGCTTACGGTTCACAGCACCAGCCTGTTCCGTGTCACTTATAAATTGCCAGTGTATTCCCACACTACTGACCTTTTTTTTTTTTTTTTTTTTTTGTTCTCCTTTTTTAAAAGATGTTCACAAATAATCACATGTATTGGTGCCTCTACAGTGTCTGTGCACCAGTGTTGAGCTGTCGCTTTCCGCATTGACACTGGAAGCTCCTTCTGAGGGAGCCTTATCTCTTCACAAACATAACAGCACATGGCAGGCTCCACTGTCCAATGACATCGCAGTGTGTTACGCCCCGCCGTCCTGCAGGCTCCACTGTCCAATGACATCGCAGTGTGTTACGCCCCGCCGTCCTGCAGGCTCCACTGACCAATCTTGCCATGTCTTCTTAAGACTGCCATCTGATTGGCTGGAATCACATTTGTTTCTGTGATTTAAGCTCATGTGTGCTATCAGGGGATAATCTTTGATGGTGAATCGACATTTCCTGTTCTCTTACCATTTAAAGTTTTCTAAGTCACCATATAGTTTATATTACATAGCCCTAGTTGTTTGCCTAAATTCTGTAATAGAAAGCATGTTTGTCTGCTGGTTTGAGCATTTTCTTTCCCTTCCACAGAAAAACCTGCCATAGCTCCTCCAGTCTTTGTGTTTCAGAAGGAGAGGGCCCAGAAGGTGAGCTCTCACGTCGCGCTGGTCTGCTGGGGAATGTCATTCTGGAAATGAATGTTCCTGTTCCAATAGGTCTTCCCTTCCTAAGGTTATTATGTGGGTGAAGCTGCTTTGGCAGATGATGATTTTTGCATGTTGGCTGCTCTTTCAGAGATCAGCTGATGGATCCAGTGCAGAAGATGGTGATGGTGAGTCCGGATTTGTAAGGCAGCAGATGGGCAAAAATACATCAAAATGTATTTTGATACACATACAAATAGGATATTTTGTATCAAAATAAAATTATAAAATAATCACCAAGCAAAGTATCAAAATAAACTACAGTATTTTGATTTTAATAAATTCAAAAATACATTTAATGTATTTCTGTGCTGTATAAGCCTGTTCCTTCACAAGCACATTGACTCATGGCCAAGCATAAGAGCAACATTTTTTGACTACTTGACTACATTTGTATTGTATCTTAAGCAAAAGAACGAATATTCTGAAGTGTCTACACACATGAACACTCGTATTGGTAAAACAATCGTGCACAAAAAGTTTAATTCTTTTAGATCTGAAAACCTGTTTGACTGGTTCACTGCAAAGAACTGGTTCAAAAGAACAATTCGTTCACCAGTCAAACATCACTATCGTTCCCTTGGATAGCTGTTTTTGCTTGCAAGTAGTCTTTCTCATTAAGACCATATCGCATTGTAGTGTACATAGTGCTTCTCGCTCTGACTGAAAATCATGCAAATACAAATGCAATTCCATGTTGTATTGGACTTGGATACTAATATATCAGTCGTGTTAGAACAGATTTGCAGTGTGATATTGTGTTGTACCAGGACTGTGCATGTATCATAAATACTGCCCGTCCCTGTTTGTAGAAACGTTGTATCAGTACTGGGGCGTCTTCCTGCTTTTCTTTTGTCATTAGGGCTTTATTACTTTGCAGATTCAGACAAAGAAGATGGTGGTCCGCCGGTGAAGAGAGAGAGAACATCCTCCTTAACGCAGTTCCCGCCGTCACATTCTGGTAGCTCTCTACACTTTGTCCATTAATTTTTCTTATGTTTTAGTCTTTTATTTGTATCTTTTTGATTAATTGTAGGAAATTGTAGTTTATAAGCAGTTCTTTGCATACTTTTCTGACTGACTTTTTTGCAGCGATAATTTCATTAATTTTATTTTGTTTATAAACGATCTGGAAGTCCAAGTATTGTTACATATTGGTGTTTTTATTACAGTTTCCAAGAACAATGTTTTCATGCCATCAAGTTTATGTCAGTCGCCATCTGGAAATTCTGACTCTGAACCTGGTGAGACCTTGGATTTTTGTTATAGTCAGCTTGAGTTTATGTAATTTAAAGGAAATGACATTTTTGTATTGTACTACTTGTTGTTATTCAGTTCCTACATATTTTGAAATAGTCTTCAATGTGCAATGTCCCATGTTGTCGTTGCCGGTTAGGTAGGAGTACATTGTGTCATCAAGGCAGTCTGCATTTACGCTCTTTAAGCCGTCACTTTGCTGTCTCGCTTGTAGCTATTCTGTTAACTGAAAATTCCGGAGTATGACCGTGGGAACAAATGTGAAACGTATTTTAGCCTCCCTCTTTCTGCATCCTTTCTTCATGCTTTGGCCACTTGAGCTAATTTAACAGTATGCAAGTTACAATAACGAAAGTACATTGATCCGCCCTTTTGGGCCTTGGACCTCCTTGCAGAAGAGAAGTCTTTTGGCTTCCGTCTGAAGCCCCCGACGCTGATCCACGGAC
>JAODJU010000033.1:1413406-1426963 GCA_026776725.1 Gnathonemus echidnorhynchus | reverse complement strand
GGGGGGGTAATTCTGCGTTAATCAAAGGGACACAAGTTAATCACCCCCAGTGGTTTTAAGCTAAATAAATTCACTCTTGCTGAAAATGTCAGTCACTGCCTCCAAATAAGCCACTACACAGCCTCGATCTGGTACGTGTGAAAATCGCTGTGGATAAACTGGCGATCGAATATCTACCATGTCAGTTCTGAAGAAAAACAAACTGCTTACCTTTTCAGAATGGGGTTAGGCATACAGTTTCCATGAATTTTTAATTATTACAAAATCTGCCTTGGCTTGTGTTCAGCTAATACTTTATAAAAGTATCTCTGTTTGCCTCCTGCATATCTAAGGACATTAGTTGTCTATTATTTTAATCCTTAATTAAATCCTTAATTAAAACTTCATAAGTTCTTGGATCCTTTATTTCCAACCTGTTCTAAAGGTGCCATAAATAAATCAGAACTTCCTCTGAATGGTAACTCTCTCCATCCATGGCTGAAGGCTTCTAGTGTAGGCCAGTGTATGGCTACTGTTTGCTGATCCAGAATCCCATGAAATGGTGCTGCATCAGAATTAAAACTGAATTAAATGCTTCTTACCATGGCTTATCCATAATGTTTTCATATAAATGCATACATTTTTATGTTATGTCAGATTCCCTCTTCTCCACCACCATTCAACCTAGCTTAGCTTAGCCTAGGCGTTTGTCGCAAACAGGTACATATAAAAAATACTCTGTGCACTAGCTTGCGTTTAATGTTCTTCAGATGCTTTGCGTAAAGCACTATCCATAAATAATGGTTGGGATTTTTTTATATGCATAAAATTTACGTAAGTAGAGGTTTGTATGCTGTCCAAACGCTTCAGAAATCCTTGCCATATTTTTTTACAAGCAATCCCAAGTCACCAGTTAACCTCAACAGGATATTTAGATTGTATAAGCGAGTTTTCACGATATTGATAGCTGTTTGCTTACTACACGAGTAGGCTGCCATGCAGAATCCTGTCAAGGGAGTAAATGAAATTAATTAATCCATTTTTTCACCAGTTGTACACTAAAATGTCACCTGTAAGTACAGTCCATGAAAATGTAATGCTTATGTCGGTCTTATAAATGCAAACTGCAACTGGTATTTTAGACTAAATAACTACAAAATTTTAAGTTTCCATTTTTTTGCAGCTGATATTTAATGTGGTTTATATCGCAACTTCATCCCCTCTGGTGGGATTTTGGTGGAAGTTCTCATTTATACAACCCCATTTCCAAAAAAGTTGGGATGCTGTGTAAAATGTAAACCCATATTTAATTGAAAATAGAACAAAGACAACATATCAAATGCTGAAACTGAGACATTTTATTGTTTTATGGCAGATATATGTTCAATTTGAATTTGATGCCAGCAACACGTTTCAAAAAAGGTTGGACAGGGCAACAAAAGACTGAAAAAGCTGTGTGATGTTAAAACAATACACCTCGTTGCATATCTCATATCTAATTAGGTTATTTATCAATAAATAATAATGTTCCTCAGTGTTTTCAGTAGTGTTCCTGAGCCCATGCAGTGATTCCCACTATAGAATCGTGTCTGTTGTTAATGCAGTGTCACCCTGAAGATCATAGTTATTCAACATTGGTTTTTGGCCTCGTCGTTGCGGACGCTAACATTTTTTTTATGATATTATGTACTGTCGACGGTCAAATTCCCAACACAGCATCCCAACTTTATTGGAAGCAGAGCAGTAGATTGTCCTCACTGTTCAGATTATGAATGACTTGATGAATTGAATTGAATATAGTCATTGTCCAATTTCAGTTCATTGCAGTTTTTCTCAATCGAGCACATTTTCTGAAACACAAACAAAACTTTGAAAATTTTCGGAAGCTTTAAGCACATTCACTTTATCAATTTATAAGGTGCAGCTAATTGCTAGATGTCTCTTGCTAAAGGCCGTAATTTTCTCAAAATTCACATAAAAACTTGAATGTAGTGTCACCAAAAAAGTTCCGCATTGATATCATGGCAATCAAAATACTAAAGAATAATGTTAGCATGATATATTTCTTTTTTCTCTTATCATTGAGATTCAATAAATAAGGTCAAAAGTAAACTGACGTGTCAACTCAACTTATGTATTGTTTCCATGAATGATTTGTTCCTTTACAGTAATACAAAATAAATTCAAAACTTGTTTCACATTCTACAGTAAAGAAAATGCCTATATATTGAAATGTATTAGGAACTAGCAGGACAAAGCAATAGTGAATACAGTAAGTCAATGCATTACTGTACATTTTTAAACATGAAATTAGTAAGGTTACTGGAATACCATGAAGATATATTGTATGATTACACAGCTGTCTTCCTCCTGAAGGCCTGGGTTGCTTACAGCACAGTTCAGGCCTCTCTCCCGGATGGGCCTGCCTCTCTCCCGGATGGGCCTGTCATGCTTAGGCTATGGCTGTGTACATCGTAAAGGATTGTGGGCCACATTTTGTTTACAATGGCTCAGTGTCTGTAGCTCCTTCATTGATATTTCAATGATATCACTGAGGACCAGGAAATCCAGGCAAAAGCCAGTTTTATAATACAGTGTATCCTTGCACCTTGTAACAGATTTGACGTTTGTGAATCACCCCATTAAGGTGCATTTTCTCCGTTTGATGTTGATTTTCATGTCTTGTGTTGGCTAAGGTTATTGAGTTGTTTAGCTGCATTGCTGTGTTTTCAACATTAAACCAAAGCCCTGTCATTGTGAGCTCAGCTGCTATGGTATGTTATTTTCTTGTAATTTTGCCTTACTCTGCACAGCCCGGGGGGAACAGGCGGTGTGACACATATAGGGAGGGGGCGCTTGGAAAGTCTGTTCCCAGGGCCTGTGATCTCTCCATCCGCCCCTGATAGCTCTTACAAAACCACCCCACATTTTACCTCTTGTCCTCTTGCAAGAACAGCCTGTTCACACTGTCAGATACCTGGATGTTCCATATTCTTCAAGAACTGTAATTTTTTGGTTTCAGAACTGGCAGTTTAAGCTGAAAGATAAAATTCATGCATAAATGGTTCCTGTTTAATGGAGGGCAGTTACTTACAAGTAAATCACAAGATGCACCTGTTTCATTTTTTTTTTTGTCACGGCAACAGGGCCAGATGACTGCAGTTCATGTAATACATATGTCTGACTCTTTATAACTATTGACTGGAGATTTGCATAATGAGCTTGTTGATTGTTATACGTGGATGTAATGAAATGCAGAAATGCTTAAAATGCTGTGAATAAATGCAGCGTTGATGCGGAGGATTAAACACAGAGTCACAGAGGCTTGTGCTTAAGCCATCGAGGAAAAACTGTATTGGTTTCCATCCATGCATCTCAAACATTCATTCTGATTTTGAGTACTTGGGTTTCTGAGAATCCTTCACTGCCTGCTCACTCTGAAAAGATGGGCGTTTGGTAGGATGCATATTTACTATGTTGAAGCTTTTCAAACCCCCCCCTCCCCCCCATGTGACTTGAAATGCTCATCAGTGGTTCATCATTCATGACACACTATCTCCCCTGTGCACAAAACCACAACTGCAAATGGAAAGAATTATCAGCATTCACTTTGCTGGAAATCTGTGCAGCTTCTCACTTAATGAATCATAGCTTACACTGAGAAACTCTGCTGCAGATACGGCTTCTATACTCACATTAATTACTCTCAATAAATCCTGTGCTTTTAGCTTTTTTTTATCTTTTGGAAAGTAACAAGAAATGGAATTCTTAAATTGTAGTTATTTTTGAGAACTGGATGGGACAGGAAACAGTGGATGTTTGTAATTTACTGGCAGTGCCCAGTTTACTGAGCAGGATGCAGACTTATGTATGAGAAAGTTTATTTAATAATTCTGACAGTGCAGTCAGTGGTATTTAGTGGTATTCAGTTAATAAAGGTCATTTTCCTGCCTTGTTTTATTCATGGCCTTAGACGATAGTAACATCTTATGGTGAATGTTTCCTGTTTCAGTTCTCATTACTGAATGTGAAGCAATAGCCTAAATTAAATTCTCAATTATATATATCACTTTAAATATACTAAATAGTGTTAGTACCATGGCTATGGACATGTGTATATTGAATACAACTTGCTTGTCAGTAATCCACCTGTTGGCAATAGGTGCAAGATTTTAAAAACTGAGTATTGTTTGCTATGACAGATTGATGTCCCATCTAGGTGTTTTCCTGATCTCCTGTGTCCAATCTCCTGTGTTAAATGGGAACAAAACATAGGCTTCAGTCAGCTGTATGTTTGTGTTCTGTTAACATACCAGTTTATCTTGTCATATTTCCAAGGAGAGCTACAAATTAGTTCCATTGATTTGTGAAAACCACAGTTTGTACTTTTTCCTAATTGTTTACTAATAATAATAATTATAATTTAATAATAATAATTTAGACTTCATCGTCTAGAATGACTGAATGTTTTTTTTTTGTTTGTTTTTTTTTTTTTTTTTTAATTGTCAAATGGCACCAATTCAGGTAAATTTAAAACCACCAAGAGGTGGTCTGACCCTCAAAAAGCAGACTTTTAGTGGTGCTCCCTGCCTGCCCGCCCCTCTGTGCCTTCTCCACATCTCCCCCACGTTTCTGCCTTCTTCTGCCTGCACTGCTTCCTGCTCCTATCTGACCTGCCCTGCATGGAGACAGAGTGCAATGAAGAGCAGGTGCAGGAAAAATACTGCAGCCAGAGGTGTTCTGCTTAGGAGCTACCATAAAACGTAACGTGATTTATGTCTCTTCTGCTGGACTGAGAGTTTGGGCAAAAGACCATGGAGCGGACATCACTGTATCAATAAGATCATGCCAACTGCAGCAGTCGATGTGAGATTCAGAGAAGAAACGAGATCTTTCCTGACAGACTTATGGCTGTGTTTGCACTCTGCTCTTCTGCATCAAATCTGAAAAGCAGCCCTGAGATCCATCTTAAGCCCTTAGTGCCACAGCTGAGACTATTGCTCAGCATAAGAGTGATGTCAGCTATTATAAGAGTGATGTCAGCTATTATATTAAAATGTGATGGGACAGTTGAATGTTGCTGTAATTTGTCATTGAAATAAATCATACATAATTTTGCAGTCAGCCCATCTATTCAAGCGAATGGTTATGTACATCCATAAAGGATATAACCACCACAATATACAGTATATCTGGCAGATCTTCTCTGCATTGACTGCCCTGCTGTACCAGAGGTTTCCATTTCTGTGCCATAATATGAAGTCATACGCTGTAGTAGGGTGTCTGAATGGAACATGGAAGCATTATAGAGATTTGATTTGTTTTGATCTGAGGAATCTTTTATTTAGCAATTTTCCATATAATTAATTGATCACTTTTTATGTAGCCTTCTGACTGCATTATTCTAATTTTGCAGATTTTCCATGTGGTCACCCCTGTCACATGATCCACCTGAGGATGGGCTGTCACATGTTTATTCTCAAATGCTTCATATCAGTGATGCTACAAATTGTTCCACTGCACTATTAAGACAGAGGAGCAGAGTAACCTGGCTAATTTATCCAAGAATGCGTCTGCTTCTGTTACCATGAATCCTAACAATCTAATGTTATGTAGACTTCTTCAAGGAGTCACCTTTGATCTTCACTACCATTGAGGTTAAATGTGAATAAGGAGCCAGGGCTTCAAACACGCCACAAGCCCTGGAACCATAAAACTCATTTGTTTACGTTGGAGGGCCGTGACTTTGAGATAAACACAGAGGAGAATGACACAGTGAGGCCTCCTTAAAGGGCTTTACCCTTCAGAAGCAGGTTGGGTTTGCATTCTGAGAACTTCTCAGCGTATCAACGTGATGATTCTGTCATGAGTATTTCAAAATTCTGGCATCAATGTCAACACTTGTGCAACAATAATGACGGTTTTCATTCCTAAGGGAGCAAATACAGCTAAATAATATTATGCCAAGATGAATCTGTGCTTCTTATCCTAACATCAAATTACTTCATTTCCAAATAAGGTGGAAGCACTAAAAATCACAACCAAGAAAATATATAGAAACTCATGTATATGACCAACATCTGTATTTCATTTTTCCTGCACCTGTCTCTGATTACGGACGGCTGGTTCCTTTTCTCCATGACTTGTAACAGGCCACTTCATCCCTCTGGAGCCTGATGTTTTCTCTTGCACAAAATGTCTTTGTAATCATTTTAATGCAAATGTTCTGCTTGTTCCAAGGCTTCTCCCTACACAGTAGATTTTAAAGTTTTTTTTATTATTATTCTCTGTCTGTGTCAAGAAGCATTGAAAGGAAAACGGTTTTAAGCCGTAATTTTATAAATAGCATGTAATATCAGTGGGGTGGGATATCTATAAACAAAAGGACAAGTCTAGTTTCAACTGCCCTTTATCTCATGTTATTATGGTGTTTTTTTCCCCGAAACAAACGTGTTATTAGTGAACACGTACATAATTAACATGCTCACCTGAGTGAAAATGGTAGATTGTGACACACATACTGACGTGTTTGGCTGATGCTGATGATGGTGCAGAACTGAGCCTTTGTCTGTCAGATCTGACCTGAGCTTCTCTCTCAGCATGTCCCCCCATTTCCCCAGATACTTTAATCCAAAGCAACATACAATCTTATTTATTTTATTTTGAAAAAGCAGAGTCAGACGGCAGCAGAGTCAGGCAACCCTAAGAGCAGCTGGGAGTTTGGAGCCCAGTAGTGCAATCACTCTGTTCACCATGGGATTCGAAGCAATGACCTTCTGATCGTGTGCATCGTGTGAACTGCAGAGCCGCATACCATCCCACTATGATGTTACTCTTCGGCACAGAAAACCAGTCTGCAATCCGTCCTTCCATTTATGCATCCATCTTCCAAATGCTTATCTAGAAGAGTCATTTATCCGGTGTGACGTGTGGTATATTTATTATTGTCTGCTCATGACCCATTGTGCATAGATTGTTTTTTTGGTTTTTTTTTTGGAAAAAAATATATTTTTCGAACTCTTAAAGTACTCTCAGCCTGTACACTCTGTCCCCTACATGTTGGCTTCACAAGAGAATAAAGACGACTGGTGTGATCAGAATTATATTTCAGCTTTTGCCGTCATCCACATGCTAGCAGTAAAGTATGCTCTATATACAAATATTTCGTGGTTTCAAAGGTTATAAATATCTTCACTGCACAAAATATGTGCAAGTCGTAAAAAGGCACTCTGCACAGGTATGTCAGGTCCAGATGTTCTACAAGTGTAGCTGAAAGCCTTTTTTTAAACAATGTCAAGATCATTCAATCTTACATATTTAAGAATGGCTCTCAGAAGTATACATCCATTTTGTTCTTACTCTCTGGTGCCCTGTGATAAGAATCTAAGTGTCATACAACCATTCTGGCTTTCAGCTTTCATTGTTTTTGGTTATCTCAGCAATATTAAATTTATATAAAACATATTTCTTTCAATATGTAGCGATATAGTTTTTTTTATTTCCTAACAGCTTCTATCCTTTTCAACTGCATGTGTGTCCAGCAGGAATTCCAATGTTCCTGCTTCCATTAAAGATTAATGGAAAGTAATATTAATCTTTCTATCCATCCATCCATGCATCCAAACTCCTCCCATAACTGCTCATCCAGGACTGATGAGTCACAGGAAGCCCAAAGCCCAACTAAAAAATCTAAAAAGCATGAAACGGGGCAGCGGAGACTCTGCAGGATGACTGTGACTCCCTGGCACACATTTATACACAATTACAACTTAAGGACAGTTCAGAAACTCCACTTCACCTAAGTGCATGTTTCTGTACAGCCTGGAACATGAATTTTAATGCTGCATCCTATCAGTACTCTGTGTCTGTATCGGTCTGTCTATCTGTCTGTATCTGTCTGTCTGTCTGTACCTGTCTGTCTGTCTGTGTCTGTCTATCTGTCTGTCTGTCTGTCGTCTGTATCTGTCTGTCTGTCTGTATCTGTCTGTCTGTCTGTCTGTCTGTTTTATGAATTCCTGTTACCATTATCTTCCCAGACTAAAACAAACACCATTGTGATTAAATTTCATATAAAAGTAAAAGAGAAGATGAAATAAATGATTCTGTGTAGGTTATAAAGGTGCATTATCTACAGTGTATAAACATTTTTGGTTACTATGTTCTGAAATGGATCAGAATGAAGAACATCAATCACATTCAATAAGTTTATTATGTGGCTATAACTCATTCTGAGACCTAATCGTTCTGATAATTAATGTAGGTTTTGCATATTTATTTTAAAAATAACATACTGTCAGGTACTATAGTGTATGTGTACTTCACTGTGATTTGCACTTAATGAGAAAACATTTAATTGGCAAAAATTGGCAGAGTGAAAATTCATTTGAAACCAGTGCAATTCCTATGATTTTCAAGGCAAGGTTATGCACTTACATTCAGTTACATATCAATGATGCTACAACAAGGTCATTCACTTACGGTTATAAAGTCATTACTGTGCACAGCAGCAATGAGGCTGTTTGGTAACTCCAGTTAATGTCAGCATGTTTTTGGATTGTTTTGGGTAAACAGAGTCCCTGGAGGAAACCCCATGGTGACACGGGGAGAACATTCCAGCATCTGTCTGCTCTGAGGAACACCAGGAGGGCCAGTTTAGGCAAATAAGGAGATCCTCCTCTTTTTGTGTGCAAGCTTCTCTGTTAATCAACATCAAGTCAGGGTCATTACCAGTATTAATCTATGCTGATTTTAATGGTAGTGAAGTGAGTTTAATCAATGACCTTGGAAGTGCTTACAGAATGGAACTGTCAGGAAGAGTTATTTCTGTGAGCAGAGACTCACTATTTCCATACTGGCTTAGATTGTTAAGTGTTTATTTAATAATGTTTTACATAAACTGCAGCTTCATAATGCCTTTTTAATGCATTCATAGAACATTCATAAGCAACATGTAAGTATACCTTAACATCCTAACATACCTTAATAGCTTTAATATACTGTACATTAATAACAAACGTTATAAAGTTATATTATAATGTTTTTTATTATCATATAATGTTTGTTATTAATGTATATTAAGGCTGTTAAGGTATGTTACGATGCTATGGGATACTGTCACGCCACTTTTGAATGTTCCACGGAAGCATCACAAAGGCATTATGAAGATGCAGTTAATGTAAAGCATTACAGTTTGTTTTTATATTTCATGCTTAAAAAGGGCATAGATTTATTCTTACTCTAATACCACACATGGTGGAAATACTGCTTTCTTAAGAAGTAACCACAAGCCAGATTGTTTGACTGTTGATTGTTTCACTTTCTTTCTTGAAATCTTTTTTCTAAATCTTGGAATACAATGTATGCATAAGAACTCTGTATTGTCATATCTCTCTTCCAGGTAAATTATTTTACACGTACATGAATTTCCAGGTAACCTTCAAAAACATGCAATTGCATGTTTCCAAATCTATAAGAAAAAATTGAAATATTACACATGAAAACTTTTAATTCCCATGTAGAGTGGATTTTTTGTGAAGAAGTAGTTATTGTTTTATAGGTGTCTAAAATGTTTAATAATTCTGTCTAGAATTCCTGCATACTTCTTGCATTTAATACGCCAGTCATTTTATTGTTGAATTACTAGTGATGACAAATATTCACACCTGTGATGTGATAAGGATACTGTGCACATAATTATTGGGTTAATTACAGCGTACAGTTATTTTTATAGCTTGTTTTTATGCTGATTATTTCCATGTTTTAATTTTGTTTTCAAGTTGCTAATTATTTGTCAGTCAGTAAAAACAAATATACCAGACCAATCAGAATGGACTGGCGTCCTGTCCAGAGTGTTACCTGTCTTAGGCTCTATGCAAACTGGGATAGATGCCAGGCTTTCTGAACGGCTGTTACTGGAAAAGTGTCAGATATATGGATGGATGGATGGTGGATGTATATCTTATAGGAGTGCTACAGGGGGCTTGAGATGGGAGGATATACCATTAACAGAAGAATCTATTTACAGAAACAAGACAATTACCTCAAAACTTCGAAATTCCTTCTCCCTCCATATTTTCCCCATTTCGTCATGCAGATGCACAGGTGATCGCGAGTGGCAGCATGTCACGGTTCTCCAGAGGGGTGGAAGTAGTTCCCTGCCAAGAAGCCACAGCCATTCACACTACAAAGATGCTGATCAAAGAGTACAATCCAGGCTGAGGTCCACCAGCCAAATCGACTCAGACCAAGGAACACATTTCACAAGAACAGTGTGTTGAGCAATCACCCGACTCATGGGCACTGAGGGGTCATTCCACTGCCCTCATCATCCACTCATCGGGACAAGTGGAGAGGATGAACAGAGTCATCAAAAACAGGCTGTCCAAATATCATCAGGAAGCAGTGCCACGGCCTCAGGCACTGCCAGTCACTCTCTGCAGCAACAGAGCGATGACCAACAAAAAAGCCCGTTCAAGGTCTTCACAGGGCGTCCGATGCATCTCCCTGATAGCGTTGACCTGAAAAAATCAGATGTTCATCTTCTTAGTGATTGTCTGGTTGATTATTGCATTAAGCTCAACAATGCCGTTCAGTTTGCCTTTCAACAGGTCTCCGACGTGTGAGAAGATCCCGTCGACGGAGGTCACACTCTGGTACCTGGTGAGTGGGTACTGATCAAGAAACCCCAGAAAGAACCGCTTGGGGCTGAGTGGGAGGGCCCAAATCAGGCTCTGTTAACAAGAAACGCAGCAGTTAAAGTGTGTGGTAAAGGCAGATGGATTCATGCTAGCCTCTGCAAAAGAGTTGACTCTGTTCCTGAGGTCTAACGCGCTAAGGTGATGTGCTAGTGACCTCTCCCTTAGTAGCCTACGCTGCTGGGGGACAAAATCACAGACTTTAACCAGCCTGAAGATCAACAAGGACAGTACTATGTGTCGAAAAACAAGCACACTAACAAATAAACACAAACACACACACACAGATATTGTTTATGTTTGCCGTGTGTTGTTTCTTCATCAAGGCGATTGTCAGACTATGCAAATCTGTTCATGGCAACATTAATTGTTACCGAATCTGACAGTTATAGTTCTTGTTATTTTGTGTGATATTTTCTGATGAGAGTGATTGATTAATTTTGATTCGATATTATGATTTGGTTTTATATGCTACCTTTTCCAAAGCACCCCACCTGGCTTTTAAAACTTAGTGTAGATCCATTGCTGTGTGATGAGATTCTGTCTTAAACTGCTTAAGCTTAAGGAACCTGCCTCATCATTCGAATCCGAAAGAACCTGAGGTTTCACTGAAGAAATCTATCAGCATGAAGCTGCAATTCCTTTTGATTGCAATAACTATCCAGGCCGCTACATTTAACTGCGTGGAATGAACTTAAAACCGAAGCAAAATAAATGCCATAAACTTGTAAAAAGGTCAAATGAGTGTGAGAAGCAGAAGACAAGCTGCGCACCACAAACATAAACATTAGGTTTCAAAATGCCTTACATATGACTCACTTTGCACATACCGTAAAAACTGAAAGTATGCCCATCAAAACTGAAATCTCTCTTGAGATTTTCCCTCTTTTCTTTTCAAACTGCATGACTGGAAGCTGCTGATTGGTTATCTGCTTCCATCACCAGGACATGTGCTGCTGGAGTGATATCAGTCGTCACGGATAACATGCATCCCTATCGCATACGAAAAAGTGACATCAAAGTCACACACTGTTACCTGTGAAGTGCTATAAGCTGCCTCCACGTTTTGTCCTTTATTTCAGTCCTTAGTTCCTCCTGTACTTTACAAATTTAGTGTCCCTAAAACATGCCTGACTTGCCTTGGTATTACTGCTTCTGATGGTCAGAATCGAGTTCTGTGACGCAGTGATGTCCGTGCTGCTCACTGCTGCCCCGCTCTCGGGTGAAGGTCATTGGGCTGTTGAGGCCTTGCACCATCTTTATTGCCAGTGCTCGATTTTACTGGTCTAAATAAGACGCCTCCATCCTTTCTCCTCTTATCAGCTTTTTTTTCCCTTCGCATGCAAAAGTCATTTTGAATTATAAATCTTTTTCGGATACACCATCTGCTTCACTTGAGGAAATCTACACTGCCTCCCTTCACAGGCAGTTTACATTTACATTGAACATATTTAACAGATGAAAGCAACATACAGTGAGCTGCCCTGGGAAGCTACTTTAAACGGTAGCTTTTCAAGCTACAAGCCACTTATGATTAAAAGTAGCTCAGCTACAGTCAATATACTGTTTTAAAGTAGTAGTTAGCTACACTACAAGCTACAGAGAAAAAGTAGCTACATCAAAGCTATACTTAATATTCATGCTGTAGGATACTCTTAAAGTAAATTAATTAAAAACATGTGCAACATTATGTTAAATGTAATATGAAAATCTATATTTTTTAACAATGTAATGTCAAATCACAAAAATTTCTTTATACAAAAAAGAATGATGACCAAGAATTCATCACCAGTGCTGTGTTAAAATTAGTAGGGGTTACAACAAAATAGATAGATTTTGACAACCTGTATTTTAATGAAAGTGTCTAAAATATTGTTTGCCATGAAGTATGTTTCAACCCTGTAACATCTCCCCTCAGAGTATACCGGCAAAAAACGCAAATCAGAAACACCTGCTGATTGAAAAGACCCGTTTTTGTAAAGCGAGAAAGAATAATTCAGGTCTTCCTCAGATTTACAACTGCGATCAGTTCTGACCAAACAGCTTTGATTTGGTTCATAGTCAGCCCTTTATTTTCTATGCAAAAATATATACTTAAGTATTTTTAACCTTTTTATCACCATTTTCTTACTTCATTATTGATTGACTACCTTAAATCTGACAAGATGTCTACTTAAGCGAGAAATCTTGCTTAACAAACCAGGCCCCAGTCATTTAATTGTTAGCCATTGTTAGCAATATCAGTGGACACCAACACATCATGTGGTATTTTGCACATAAAAACAGTGTTGCAATACATCCACAGATAATGGTTGGAAAGCACTTGTATATATGACTTATTTAATGAGGCACAAATAAGACAAAAGTGCTAATAAACTGTTTAAAACTACAGATTTAACTTCTGTTAATAAAGGGTGCAGCCATCTTGAATTCTGAGCTCGGAGTTGTGTCGACTCGTTCAGGGGGCATTCCAGTTGAAATTTCCAACTAGGAACTCGGAATTTACCAGTTATGAGTTCAAATGGAACGCAGCAATAGGTCTTGAGGAGCTTTTCAATGGAAATGGGTGCCTGACCATTAATGACTCCGTAAGCCAGCACCTTGAACAAGATGGTGAATAGGGAGCCAGTGAAGAAGACCCCTCTGACTCTCTAATGCTGTCAGAAGACCCCTCTGACTCTCTAATGCTGTCAGAAGGCCCCTCCGATTCTCTAATGCTGTGTCAGAAGACCCCTCTGACTCTCTAATGCTGTCAGAAGACCCCTCTCAGTCTCTAATGCTGTGTCAGAAGACCCCTCTCACTCTCAAATGCTGTCAGAAGACCCCTCCGACTCTCTAATGCTGTCAGAAGACCCCTCCGACTCTCTAATGCTGTGTTAGAAGA
>JAODJU010000033.1:1395327-1407984 GCA_026776725.1 Gnathonemus echidnorhynchus | reverse complement strand
AGAAGACCCCTCCGACTCTCTAATGCTGTCAGAAGACCCCTCCGACTCTCTAATGCTGTGTTAGAAGACCCCTCTGACTCTCTAATGCTGTGTAAGGGCCAAATTGGATGGGAGACACCATGAGTGAAGCTCAGTGAACATGTGTCTATACATCACACCACATGTCCTGTTTCCACACAAGAGACCGACGCTGCACCATTTGCTGAACTCACATGCTTCTATTAGACCACACATCTTGCCTAGATGCTTCTAAGTGCTAAGACTCCTTTTTTGCACTATACAGCTCACATGACTCAAGTTTCTTCTAGTTAGCATATAGCTATATCTGGCTTAGGTTACAATCTGCTGACTCTCTATTCTGCTCAGTGACTGATGCAAAGGAGCAAAGCAAAGGGGTCAGCAAAAGCTACGAAAGATCAATGTTACAGACCATCCTTCAACTTCAGTCGCTGAAATGGATGCCTGATTTCGGAGATGGAGGGGGCCCAGCTTAGAAAGGTCTAACAGCAAGAAACGGGACTGCAGTGTGTCGATATATTCACCAAGGAGGGACGCACTCGGTCACCTTCTGGCGCATGCAGTGTGTCGATATATTCACCAGGGAGGGACACACTCGGTCACCTTCTGGCGCGTGCAGTGTGCCGATATATTAACCAGGGAGGGACGCACTTGGTCACCTTCTGGCGCATGCAGCGTTGTCCTAAACACAGCAGACAGACCAGATTGATCTTTCATTTGATCTTTGGGAGGTGGCAGGTAGGATTACAGACGTCTCAGTCACTTTCAACAGGCTAGTCAAGGCTTCTTCATATTTATAAGTAACAGCATTCATCCTGTCATAGGAAACACAAAGCCTTAGACCCTTATATCTATTTCAGACTGATGTAGCCCACAGGCTGCAGCATGCCAGGATTCTCCCAAGTAGTGATTGCACTTCTGCATAGATGTCAGGGGGAATCTGAATGTGGGACTCCCCCCCCCCCCCCAGACCCCCCAGACATCATACGCAGCTAGACCAGTGTTTCCCTGGAAAATATACAGTGAAACAAATACAAACTTGTGACAGAATCCAATCTGCAAGTTCTCTCCAAGATTGCATCCCATTTCTCCTGAAAATGATCGGCCACAACAGCATTTGTGTGCACTCTCTCTCTCTCTCTCTCTCTCGGTCTCTCCCTCTCTCTCTGTCTCTCTCTTCCTCTCTCTCTGTCTCTCTCTCCCTCTCTTTCTCTCTGTCTCTCCCTCTCACACACACACACACACAAACATAAAATGGGCAATTTTGAAATGCGTATTTACCTATTTGTACCCGAAGCAAACCCACATAACACAGTGAAAACATACCAAGTCCATGCACGACCAGGGCTGTGACTCGAACCCAGGGCTGAGGTGTCAGTTCCACCATGTCGTCCTACATTTCTGGAAAGTTTATTGTTATTTCGTTACATTTTAAACAAGCTATTTCTGCGTGGGTCCAGTGGAGAAATGAGTGTGTAAGTATTTTTAGCTGCTTTTAAGTGCCAATGTCAGAAAAATGCTCATTTTTTTCTTTATTAAAAGGGAAAAAGTTGTCAAAAAGACAAATGAACATGAATGCAAAATATTTCAAAATTAAACATCTGCTTCATGTTATGTGAAAAGTAAAACTTTTTACTGGTCGGTGTGTATAACCAAATAGCATCCTTCCATGTAAGCCTTTCATTACATGTCAGCCCTGTAAACGTGAAGATTTAATTACGCATTGTTTAACATTTCTGTAAAACAGACCAAAATCCTTCAGCTGTGTTACCTGAATCCCGATTTCATATATGAATTGTCTCCCAGTTGGACTGGCATTTCTTTGTTGTTGCAAGCAAAAACACATCACAACACTCAGTTTTATGAACGCTCTATGTAACGATATTCCGCCTCATTTGAATAGGTTTTTGGCTGTTGGGTTTCTTGCTGAGATCTATATAAAGCCGAATCAGGAAAATATATTTCAGAATGTTTTTTAAAGAATGCCATGCACTTTAATGGCAATCAAATACATACCAGTGAGTCATAAGCAAAATACTTCATGCTGCAGGAATTCTTTTTAGTGACAGGACAAAGTACAAGGTAGGTCTGACTTTTCTCACAATTCTTTGTTTATTAACAGAGATGAAAAGCAAACAGCAAGATTAGATTCTGAGCAAAATCCTTTAATTTACTTATAATTAATTATAATTAACATAATTTATGTGATTGTGCTTGACAGATGGAATAGAGCCTCAGAAGCACTGCAGAACATTTTCAAAGCCCCTCACACTAATCTTTATAGAATCAGTTATGCAGCATAAATAGTTTGTTTAATTTCTTTTCAATTATGGAAAATTCACAGCCTGAGTAAATGAACTATCTACAGCTAAAGTAAATATTTACATTTGTCTTTTAAGAAAAAAGGAAAGTTATGACTTTTCCCACAATCCATGTTTCTCATTTGTCAATTTCATAATAATATTATCAAAAAGTAAGGATATAAAATTTTGTAGTGTGTATATGAACTGTGGCAGAGAAGGAAATTGCAATTGTGACATTAAAGTTGTTTGAGTTTATTTAATAGTCAGTTCTGAATATAACTGAGCATATTACATGTAAAGTTCACTTTGGCACCAGTAGTTCAATAAATAAAACGTTTTGCTCTTTGAAGATACTATGTAAATAAATAAAACATAACTTACTTTCCAATAAATACAGATTATATATAATACAGATAGATGCATTGCATCAACTTTACAGCAGTTGGTGAACGACATAGTCCAACAATGTTGTCTGTGGTTTACTGTTTATCAAAAGAAGCTGACAGGTCAGAAGAAGAAGCAGAAAATAGTCTTTTAATAAGATTGATTGAGGTATTAGTCTGTATATTCAAACATCTAAATCGACATCCTAAATCAATTAAATCAATAATGCAATTTTTCTAGATCACTGATTAAAAAAAAAATCAAAAGAATGTGATATATATTGAGACAAATATCTTTGTGGTGATGAAAATGTGACTTTAGACTGAATGACTATTAGCCATTACAGCTGCTCTTGCATTTGTTTGTTTACAGCAAGAATTGTGGCACGGCACATGTAAATTATGAATAATGGAAAAATGAATTGCCATTTTGCATAATGATTGCTTTGTATCACTTATAGCTGAATGCTTGCACCTATGTGATAATTATACAGCCCTTGACACCTTACACTAATCAACAGAATCTCTAGCTGTCTAATTGCTCTAACTTTTTGAGATGTCTTAACTTAAGGAGTCCCTCAAGGTCTCTGATTCAGTACATTCCCCTGCTCTAAGTATTTGTAAAGAACCCCTATTTAACCACTATTGAAATTAGAGGACACATTATATTAGCTTTGTATATGTCATTTCACATAACATTAAGCAACAGTTCAAAATATTTAAAATATTATTTTATTTAATTTATAATATGAAAACTCGTTTCCAGTGTTTTGTTGATAACAATTATAAATAGTTTGGTTTGTTAATTTTCTTAAGTATAACATCTTTCAATGAGACAGGTATGAAGTAGTGTATTACAGGATTAACACGAATGCTATGATTTACTGTTGCTAAATTGAAATACAAAGTGACTTCTTTGAAGTACATTCAGCAGTCACATTTACAATGTAATATCAATGCATTTAACCAATATCAGTCTAAATATTTTTATCAAACAAGGTTGTGTCATCTTGTTTGTTTCATATTAGTACATTGATTGAATACATTTTTCCACTGGATATCATGAAGGAGGTCTTCCTAGATTCCCAAAAAACACAAGGGACATTCCATGATGGTCTAGCCTTGAAACTTATTTCATGAGCAAGCGAATAGTGCATCTATATGTGATTCACAGGTTTATGTATTTTGCATGATTCGTATTACTTCTTCTGGTTGACACTCTTCTGCACACTTTTTGTAGTAAGTGGAGAATGAAAACGCGGAGATGGTATCGACTCTATGAACAGAACACTCAGAAAAATTAGGTGCCAGGAACAGCTGATTTTGGAACTTTGGATTGCATTAGCTTGGAATATTATAATAATATGAATATTGCATGATAGCAATACGACTGTGATTTGGCAATACTTTCAGGATAAAACAAACAACAATTAAAACCTTATTATGAAAAAATGAAATCTCTCTTCTCGATCTTTCTAATAATATTTACAAGGATTTCAATGTTCCAAACAAAAAAGATGGATCATAGTGATGTAACAACTGTAATTTTACCCCATAACACCTTTATTCCTGTTTTGAGAAGCTACTGAAAGTGACAGGCGAGTTTTGATTATGAGCTTTCGGTGACATTGAGGTAGATTTCAAACTGACAAACCAAAGGCTGCAAATGAAGCATTCAGCCAAAATAAAAATACATATCATATGAGTTCACGTCCAGTAAACTTCATTCTGCCAGCCAAATATTTTTATGTAAAACGATAAAACAGTGTACAGTACTAGTAGGAAGTTATTCCATGAAAGGCAATACTTGAATACCAGGTGTTTACTTCTCGCGTTTTTGACGTATATAAAAATGCTACACGCATCTGCACTGACTGGCTGACACATTGTGAATAGTGTGATATTTGTTATTGTTGTCCAGGAAAGAAATGTCATCGTCGTAATCCGTGGGCCGGCAGCAGGGTTTGTAGCGGGCCTTGCCGCCGTTCGCTGCCTTGAGAAGGCCTGCGTTCTTTATGTGCTTCAGCGTGATGTCGTAGTTGCGTCTGCGCGCGCTGCACCCTCCGCTGCAGTACTTGAAGCGCAGGGTTTCGTCGCTGACGTAGCCCAGACCCAGGTCGCTCACGGTGATGTCCACATGCCTCAGCGAGCATCCTTTCACTCTGCCTTTAGCCTGTCTGCTCCTCCTGTTCTTGCCAGGTCCCAAAAGGTCTCTCCTGGCCCTCCTCTCCACGAAGGTCCCAATTATTTGTTTTAGCTCACCCTCCGTGAAGCTCTGTAACAGGTGGATGACTGAGGAAAGTGAGAGGAAAGTACAAGTGCTTAGAGCAGTCGGTGAAAATCGACAAATCGGGTTTCTGCTGTTTTTGGTGCCGGAGTCGCTCCCCTAAGGGGATTTTAATGAATAGATGATACTAGTCAAATAGTTTCCCATGGCTTTGCACAAATTCACTTGCATTTTAGGGATGGTTTTATTTAATTTAAATATTGCTAGACATTTAAAATAAACACTATGCCACTTCATGAATCTTTGCTACTATTTTTAGCAGCCACAAGATTTTGATTTATTTGCCATTAAGGAAATAAACTGGTTCCCTTGGACAGTCCTTATATGTGGAACAGACCTTCTCCTTGGGAAACTCACAGCTCTTGACCATTTCAATAGTCGGCACCTAATGTAAGACAATGCCAGGATATTTCTTGTAGCAACATAAAGATTTATAATGTCGGCAGGACTAAATTAACTTCAGGAAGTGGATGATGGGAAAAGGATCTTTAGTTACTCTCTCTCTATGGAATGTGACTATTTCTGATGTTGGAACCTGCTAAGTTTATTTGATACACCATTAAAATTGGTATTGTATAATTTTACAATGCTGATAAAAAAACAACAGCTCAAACTTATATTAATACGATGCAAACCAGCCTGTTTGACAAAGGCGTGTACTGACACAATACATTTCGGGGAATATGGTGAAAACCTTGAGTAGTAGCTAAATGTGAGCGAGCACGTCCTATAAAGGAAGTGAAAGGGAGAGTTTTTAAGGCTGAGAAATAATCTGTTTGTTGTGCTTTCTGAAAGTTTGTTGTTTCTGACACTTAAACATGTTTCTCTGAAATCCTTTAATATGATATAGGTAAGGAAGGCGACATTGTTGAAAATCACCAAAGGCAAACATTCTTCAGTGTTCAAATGTCATTTTGAAGCAGTGTAATGCATATCTATTCAACCGTTTTAATAAGAGGTGCCTTTTAAATATCACACAGAAAGATCTGGTTTGATTTCAGGTGTGACTTGTTTGCCTGACAGTGCTATTCAGAGAGTCCTGATGCTAGATCAAACAGGTTTTGCTCCAAAGCTCACTTCACTGTCTACTAGTAGTTTGGAAGATTACCTGACTGAAGATTAGCTAATCTAGGCCCTGACCTGATTTACTAAATGTCATCTTGGTTTAACCCTGACAGGTGTCATGTGACAAAATACAAAGAAAGGATCTTGCAACCTGTATTAATTAAGATATTTATTCTCCTGAGCTGAGCTTTCTGTATTTATCAACGTTATGTTGAGCAATCGATCCACCTTGTCCTTCTCAGGGAAGGTCAGCTTTATGAGGCCTTTGAAAGTAACTTTTGTAAAACACAAGGCAACAAGTAGGATACATATGCTATGCTACATTTTGAAAATTGATTTAATAATGTACCAAACATGTCAGATTAGACAGGCCATTCCAAGTGGCATGTAGCTGGTCCTAGTCAGTATACCAGCTTTGTCTTACACACTGCAGTCTGTGTAAACGGTCTGATCCTTTTCAGTAGCCCTGAGGAAAAGGGCGGCTCCACGGCTCTCACTCATTTCACAAAATCATTTCACTCAAAAAACACAGGAACGCATAATGGCTTTACTGTGAGCAAACAAGTAGGTGTTTTTCTCAGTGTTGGCCTTACACTGTCTCGGAAAACACGAAATTGAAACACTGCCATTTGAAATTAAGTTTCTGCCTTCAAAGAACATTGAAGATATTCTTGTCTGGCTGGACTAGGAATGGGCTATTAATAGTTGCATTAAAGTGATAAATGGACATTCTTTTTCTTGGATTTCAGGCATGATGCCTAAAACTGCATGATTCTGTAAACCTTTTAGTTTGTATGGATCTGCTGGTGATCAGTCACAAGGGAATGAAATTGTAACGAGTCTCAAAATGCCCTGATTGTGCAGCGAATGACACTGAGTATGCACTGCCTGGGTATATAAAACCATGCAGTGAATGTAATATAGAGGAATAGGAATAAAACAATTCAAAGCTGAAACAAAACCATCCAACTGTCCAGCTTTTATAACTACTAAGTACAGGGTGTGTGTTTATACAGAACACAAATACGTAACCAATGGACTCAAACGAGGAGATAATGAACTTGCTTCCCTCCAAAGCTGTCACCTGACTACAGAGGCTCACTGAAGAGCCAATCAAATCGCAACCTGTCGCCCCACATCTGCACAGCACAACAGCAGTTTAAGCTCTGCACACTTCTAGCGAATACGACATTATTTCATCATTTTCGTTCAGGAAGAAGCAGCAACTAGTGATACATCGTTGATCTGGGAATTTTCCAGGATAATAACATTTCCAAGACACTCTATGTAACATTTTTTTGTTTTTCATTTTCCATGATACTTCCATGGATGTGTGACTTTCTGAGATGAAGGCCGTTTCACATATGGGATTGCTATAGAGGGCAGCCAGCCCCACATAGGAATCCATCCCTTAGCCTGCCTTTTGCTAAATAATATGATTCTCATATGTATGAAATATTTAAGATGTGTTGGTTGAACCCCAGTAAATTTGCTTGAGTGACGCCTGAGTGCAGTGGGTTCTGGGGGTGGGGCTGGGTCAGATTGGTCAGCTGGTCAGAGCTGATAAATCACTTATTATAGCTGAATGTGACTGTGATTACGACATCCAGCTATCAGTTTCTGGCTGACCTGCCCGTCTGGTTTCACTGCTTATTGTCGTAATTATCAGCAGCATTCCTGTGCACGTGTGTTTCCTTATTGAGTTACATTTTTATGGAGCGCTCTTGGAGTTTTTCAGACTCACTTGCAGACAAATTTCCTTCAGTTGGTTTTTCCCAGTTGCCATGTTAACCATGGCAACGCCGATACAGTAAATCTTAAAAAGACTTGAAGTAAATGTAAAAGTGTGGGTAGAACAGAACCCCATACATATTGTGATCCATCCATCCATCCATCCATCCATCCATCCATCATCCATCCATCCATCCTTTATCCAGTGGCTTATCTTACGTCAAAAGGGTCATAAGTAGCATGAGAGATACAGGACTATGTTTTCTCTTACATTCCTTGAGGAGTGAGCTGAAGGTGTCTGTACTTCTCCTCGTGCGCCTATGTCTGTCCATCATGGGGGGTGAGGAACCTGAGGATGAAGATGACGATGACTGTGGTGACGACGGGCCCAGAGTGACAGACTGTGGAGCCCGCGGCTCTAGATGGAGCCAGGCTCTAGTGAGGATGAGGAAGAGTGCTGCGGCACAGAAGATCAGAGTGGCGGTGGGGCACGTCCATAACTTCATCTTAAACTGAGAAGGAGCATTGAAACTCTGCAAAAAGATGAAGTTTTAAACAGTTAGACACACATGTAATCAAACCATCACTTATGAGTTATTGTAAAAGTATTAGTCATCTGCTTGGCAAGACATACTTCATGATAAACTGGTGTTTAATCCCATATATATTACCATAAGTGTTCTCACCCTTGCTATTTCTTTGCATTACTAGAAGACATTCCAATGCTGGTCTGCAAACTACAAAGGCTTGAACTGTTACACGTGTTGTTTTGCCTGTCCCATGCAATTTCATACTTGGTTATTTTGACATATGCTTTTGTTTTGTTTTGTTTTGTTTTGTTTTGTGTTCCAGGGAGTGTATGAAACCAGTGAAAGCCAAAATGATACTATGAGAAGTACTCTTTTGGCATTCAGCCGACACACAGATGAAAAATATATCAGTAGTATTGTCTTCACTTGATCCCTCATTCCAGGGGAAGATTTATTTCAACCAGTTTATCCTCTCCCTGAGGTTTCAGTGCGAGGTCTGACCACGTTTTTGGTGCAGATGTTAAACATCCACTTCAGCTTCATAAAAAAGTGAAATGTGTCATTTCTATTCAGATTCCGAAGTGGGTTACCTTCAGGAAAAATTTATGCTAAATCATCATTAAACATTTCAGTTGTTTGATACATAAAATTGAATGAATTGTTTGACGATGTGTGGTAACTTTAAAGTATTGTTGTAAGTAAAGTATTGTTGTTATGCTCACTATCCCATTGTACACATTCTTCATGCAATTGGACTAAATGCCTAAAGAAGCACAGTTAAGTTCATGACCCACATAACAGACACAGTCCTTCTGTGCACTGGTATGTCTCCAAAAGATGCTTTTAAATTTTCAGGTACAAAATCTACCCAAGCATTAAACATTGCAAATTTTATCTCTGGCAACCAAGACTCTACCTGTCTCATTAGCATTTCAAAAACATACATCAAACAGTCAGTGGTGAGCTTCTCTGGCACTAAATTTGAATTTCAATAAATCCATGTTGTTTCATGGGACGGTGTCAAACATCTCAAAGCAAAAGGGGAACCGGCTGATTTATTGTTCCTGCTCCACTTTCAACCTCAAGGAGCAACACTGATCCTTTAAGTTTGAAATATTTTTAGGTTCCACATTCCATAGCATCTTCTAAAAAGATTCTCTGGTGAGTATTTAGAGAGTATTTAAAGCATGTGTCTGGAAACACCAGCAATAAAAAAAATACTTGTTTCGCCATGACACATGTTTCAGATTATATTGTTCCGGAATTTCAAAGACAACTGATCTTAATGCAGACAGTTTGATTACTTGAAATGGAAGTTCTGAAAGTTGACCAATGTGGATGTTGTTTATGGACGACAGTGGCCTGTCCATCATCATAAAGACTGATATTTGATTTTTGATATCCATTAAGAAGTTCAGAAATATGAAGAAAAGGGTTGGTGAAAGAAATGTAGATGACAGGTAGAGTGATGAGCATATATTTCACTGTTCAACAATCTCTGCGTTGAGCTTTTAGCTCAATATTGTATGGCAGACATGATGTAATGAAAGGTACACGTCTGTCAATATTCTTGCCAAATCACTGTTTTGTTTTTTTTTTGGAGGACAACAACAGTTTAACCGCTCCAGTCACAAAATACCGAACAAAGAGAGGATTATGTTTAGTAACACGAAGAGCTTGTTTAACTAAAGTGATCCGTTGATACAATTGTTATCAAAAATGCATTCATATTAATTTAACTGATTCACCTCAAATGAAATGTTCCCTTCTTTTGCAAATAATGAAAATGTAAAGTTTATGACAATAATAACAGACATGCAGTAATATTAAGCAAAAATATGTGCAATAAGCATGCAAAGATCAAACGAATACAGGAATACCTTCAGAATACAGGAACACCTTCAGCCATTTAAGGCACAATGGCTGAGTGGCATTGAATATATTGTGCTAATTTTTCACGTGATACAGGACGGCAAACACATTTGGCACATTCTCTGCTGGGCTAATGGCTAAAGATGAATGAGGAAAGGAAAACACCAGTGAGGCAATGGGAAAATGCCTCCTAAGATCGCGGGGGGGGGGGGGTTCTGCTAATACCTCCCTGTTTATATCTGTCACATGGTCACATGGGGGTGGGGTTTGCAGTGACTGAGTATAAGGTCTTTGCTAAAGGCTAAAAGCTAACCTACAATCATGTCTGCTGGACTGAGGATCCTCTTTCCTGGGTTTTGGACGTTTATTTCCTGTGTGACTGAATGCAAAGGCCACCCAGAGGCAGGGAACAAGCACACAGCAGACAATGCAGCCACACAACAGGGATTTCAGATGTGTTAGAAAGAGCAGAGTTACCTGAGGCCTGGATGCTTTGTTCTGTTTCAATTAGTAATTAGTAATTAGTAATTAGTAATTAGGCTTGTGATACGGGTACTGGTTTGTTAACCCTAACAGGCAGTAATAATGTTTTCTGTCAAGAAAACCTGTTCTTTTTCATAGCCACCTTTAATTAAAACCTGAATAAAGTGGTAAACTAAATTGGTAAATTGCAAGGAAATGATTCATTGAGCATTCATCCATCTTCTATAACTGCTTGTTCTGTACAGGGTGACGATGATGATTCTGGCTGCCCTCCTTTAACTGCATACACTTTCAGTTCCTTTTTCTCTTTCTTGACTCTGACAGCTTGTTGCTTTTATGTTTATTTGTTTAACACGGTCTTGGGTGTTTTTTTTTTTTGGTTTTTTTTTTACCACCTTGACGTCTGACTACCATGAAACAAACCACTCTGTCAGTTTCTGGTGTTAGTGAGTGAGAGTTAATCTCTTACTTAATGACAGCTGGCAGGGCTGAGCTGCACGGCTGCCTGAGGGCTGAGAGCACCTTTCTGGATGTCATTAACATTTCAGGTCTGGGTAAATACCGGGAATATCCCCGGGAGGGTTATTCCTCAGGTGAAAGGTCACTTGCGCCCTGTACAGTCTTCACTGCTGTGGCAGAGACCAGTCCATTAGAGTTTCCCAGTTCAAGGATCTCACTGGACAAGAGCGAAACTGCCTGCCTCACAGAACTGTTTCAGATACCTAATCAATGCTGATTTCTATGGATGTCAGGGGAATTACTGTAATAGTGTTACTTAAAAAAAATCTCATATTTGTGCCAATTTGTGTTTTATACTACTTCAGTAATTTTTGGCTGCATGTGTAAAGTTGGTGTTGTCAAGAATCCCCAGGGACATTTTGAGGACATGTTTTACAAAACGTGTATGAAAGAGGATCAAAAGAAAAACTTTACTGTCCAACTAGTCATTTCTAGCATTCCTTAGCCTTGACTGACATTTCTGTGTAGAGGTAAGATCTGCAGATGTCAGCTGTAGTTTTAGTACTATAAGCTAACCCTCCTTCTTCCAGCGGCTCACGCACTGCAAGACGACGTCAGGAAGCAAATGGCACGAGGCGGAACGTCCTGGGCATGCGGCAAATGTCCCTTACGAGGCTTACACCCCTCTCTGCACTGGACATATAGTACTGTGCAACAGTCTTTAGGCAGTCAAAAAAAATGATGTTCAAATGATCTTCATGTTGGTGTAAAACTATGATATTATGTCTGCCAAAGTGTGTCAGCTTAGCCATTTCCAAACTTCTCCTAAAGTCACCCCAGTAATTACAGTAACCATCCAATACCCCCATGTATTTGTTTGACCCGATCGCTACCCCCCCTCATATGGCTAATCAATACCTCATAACTAATTAAATGAATGAATGAACTGAGCTGGATGTGAAATGTAACAAACACAGGTAATGGCTGGGGTGCCCCTGAGGAGAGGTTTGGGGCCTGAAGCCATGTTCATCTAGCCGTCCAACTAAGTATCAGTCACTTTTTGGAGAACAGAGGAAATACTCGTTAGTTTCTGTTGTGTTACTCTTAATTTTCATATGTTCTAATGTAAAATTGTGGTTTTCTTCTGAGCAAATACACCCTTACTACTCAGATAAACCGCTTTAAACATTTCCTTGGACTGCCTAAGACTTTTGCACTGTACTGCATAATGAAAAATTAGACTGGGAAACATGAAAATTCTACCTAAATTATCCATACTTGCTTTTTCATATAATTATTAACCTGATAAAATCTGTTTTGTAGTGATGGACTGGCATCTCACCCAGGGAGTACCCCAGCCCCATGCCCTGACAGACTGGCATCTCGCCCAGGGAGTACCCCAGCCCCATGCCCTGACAGACTGGCATCTCGCCCAGGGTGTACCCCAGCCCCATGCCCTGACAGACTGGCATCTCGCCCAGGGAGTACCCCAGCCCCATGCCCTGTGACGGACTGGCATCTCGCCC
>JAODJU010000033.1:1357418-1372015 GCA_026776725.1 Gnathonemus echidnorhynchus | reverse complement strand
CTAGACTGAGCAGTGTGTGTCCCCTCCTCCCTACCAACTCAGGACACCTAGACTGAGCAGTGTGTGTCCCCTCCTCCGTACAGAAATTACAGAAGGTCTGTCAGCTTGGATAATGCCCGTTGGTGTGCTGCAATCTTCAAGCCATTGCACAGATTTTCGGTGGGGTTTAAGTTCGGGCTTTGACTAGGCCACACGAGGAGACTTACCCTTTTCTCCTTCCACCAATGTACAGTCGGTTTGGCAGTGTGCTTCCAGTCGTCGTCGTGATGAAAGGTGAAATGTCTTCCCCTCTTCAACTTTCAAGCAGACGGTAGCAGGTTTTCCTCGAGAATGTGAGGGTATTTTGCCGCAGCCGATTTCCCATCTATCCTGAAAAGTGCTCCAGTCCCTGCTGCAGAGAAACCCCCTCCACAGCTTTGTCTCGGAGACCTTTTGAAAGCACCTTCTCACCCATAGCCACTGGTCTGCTTCCAGTTGCACTGCAAAACACTGGAAAGCTCTGGCAGCTTTAACAACTCAGTATCATTACAGTTGATCACAGGTGGAAGCAAATTACTTTGGTGTGTGATCCAGAAGGTGACTGGGTGCAGCTGACTGAGCTGACCAGTGGTGGGGGGGGAGTCCTTTATCAATATCAATTATGCTTGTTCTTTGTTTTTCATTATTTTTTAGGACTGCTGCTATTTTTTCCACTTGGATATTATCAGTTGCATTGAGTAAATAAAGCTGGACAAATTCAGTTTTGTTGAGTTTTCATTCCAGGCTGTATAGTGACAGAATGTAAAATGTGAAAATATAAACCTGATGGGCCAAAAAATTTGGTGGATATTAAGGTCTTATAATCATACTGTCAGTACTGTGTAATAAAATTATATGGTCAGAGGGGTTTGGTAGATATTTTATAGAGTAGGCAACTGAGACGTTGAGCCCCCATAGTTTGCCAGTCTAAAACGAAGCATATGTACACTCTCATATTCACGCCATAGGTGTTTAATTCAGGAGCTACGCAGTCATGAGGTCTGCAGTCCCAAATCCTGAAGTCTCATGAAGTGAGCTGTGAATGGAAGAACTTGGGTAAAATTTCCAGTCAAAGTTAGACTGAAGTACTGAAGTCCACTTCGCTGTCATATAGCTCATTTGCTGTTAGCAGAACACTGAACATCACTCTTGCTATAAACTAAACCACTTTTAGTACAAATGGAAAGAGTGCACTGGGATAAAGAAACCAACTACAAAAACATGAGAGATTTCCACTACATAATTGTATTGAAGTCTGCACCATTACGTCTTAGTTTAAATATACAGATTAAGCAAAGCAGCCTGCTACAGGCAGAATCCCATTTGATTCCACAGAGTCTGGCATTAAATAACCTGGTCAGTATTACTTTAAAACTCATTCATCCACACTGAGTACATTTAGAGCTGAGTTGTTTCATATTATGAATGAAATGAGCCACATATGTATGTATCTGAATGCTGAATGACCACATCGATTTCCCACGGCAGTGAAGATAATAAGATGAGCTAAAAAATGATGCAGGTCCTCTAATCTGCTTTGCTGATACAGACAGGCACCCAAAACATATCCATAAGACTTTGAAAGGGCAAGTAACGTACGTGCTATTCTCCACACAGATGTATAGCACAGCAATACACAGGCTGCAACAAAACCAAGGGCGACCAGCAATTCAGGTTATCAGCCCTGAAGCGCTTTTGGTGAATAACTTGTTCTTGCTGCTTCATTCATGGTTAGCTGGCTGATCTGTCATTATATACTGCGATCTGTTGCAGTGTGTTCGACATACAATGGCTACAGGTTAAGCACGCAATGGCTACAGGCAAACAGGCTGCATATTCACTTTTGATGAACTGATCTACAGTATTGAACATCTGTTTCCAGCACTGTTACTGCTGGAAGGAAGCCGGCAGAGGTCCACGCGGCCTAACACGCTCGTGTGTGTCTGGTAAGCACCCTGTCTCTGCATTCTTCAAATACAGACTTGACTAGGCTTGTCATTCTGACAAAATGCGCAAATGTTTTGCTCTATTGCCATTTGTCTGTGAATGTTCAGATTCAGCTGTATTTCATAGTTGTACAATAGCATGAGTTCCTTTTTAAAAAATATTGACACCAGTTCAGTTTATGGATATGAATGTACGGACTCATAATGCTGCTTGACATGACTCTTTAAAGAGTTTGCGCGTGGAATGAACAGAGCGAGAGGGAGCTCTTAGGTAGCCGTCCCCAGACAGAAAGCGTGTTTAATCTGACAGACCCCCCCTACCCCACCCTCTCCGCGGCCCCCACATGTCACCGTAAACGATCCTGGGCGGGATGCTACTCAGCGGCAGCTTCTGGGGGTGTGGATTTGTTGTCTTTGAAATACGGAAAACAGGCTGACCTGCTGTTTCACTTTTTCTCATTAGAGGGGGATTATATGATATTTGACAGGTATCATTTCCCAGTCGCCGTTCCAGCATAAGGAAGTAGCATAAGTTATGGAGGCCGGGTCCTTAAAGCATAATGGAGTGTTTGTGGGGACCCAGTGGGACATGAGAGGCGTGTGACAGATTACGATGCAGGTCACGGCCCACGGCCCTGTCACCCAGTGTCCGAAGATAAACGTTCGGAACCGGCACTTGTCATCTTCATTTACTGTGTTTTTGAAAGCTTCCTTTGGACGAATCACCGGAAAGTGAAGACTGTTATTCAAGCAATTACCCAAGTATTGAAAGCTCATTTAGTTGTTGCTAGATTTTTTGTAATTATATTAAACTACAGATAATCTACAGATAATCATCTGTATTGAAATTATCGATGGTCTTAAGTGTATTAGAAATCCTTAAAGCCAGTTGCAGGCCTGTGTAGGGCCATGCGTCGACTTGTTAGCCATTAGGGACACTCCTAATATTTATCATGGTGGGGGTCGTCTACGGCCCGAGCACTCAGGAGCTGAGGGAAGCTCGATTATTCATCGCTTCGGTTGTTTAATAAGGAGACGGGGGGTCATAAACCGCAGCTCGCTTCTCTGTGATTTTGGAGGAAGGTGGGGGGGGTCGACGTCCCAGGGTGGGGCGCAGTCAGGTGATCAGCAGACACCCCCAGCTCACCCGTGTCACGCTCCCAGTCGGAATGGGTGTTTTGTTTTCTCTTGACCCCAGAATACACATCCAGTCAGTGACACCCATTTCCGCACCCGATACAGCCCCCTTCCATCGCCCCACATCTGCTTTTTTCCTCACATTTTCTCCTCGGGCTGCTGGTAAAATGGTTTTCTCTTTTTTTCTTCATTCCTCCCTCTTGCTCCCGTTAGACTCCAGTCCGGACTCCGCTCCCGTCCTCAGGAGAAGTTCCTGGAAGCGTCGGCATGCTGTCACTCGCCCATAGGTGGTGGCATCAAACACCATCACATCCAGCTTTCAGCCGCTTCCTTGTTAAAGGTGGTAATTAGCGATTATTTTTCTTTATATGACTGACATGATGTCTCTCCAGTTCTCAGGAATTCTCTCTTCATGGCCGTTTTGGCGAGACTGCCGCTCTCCAGGAATCTCAGGAGGTTTACAGTAGGTCTGAGGTTTATGACATTCAGCCCGGATCAGACACACTTACTCCCTGGTGTAGGTGGAAGAGCCTTTGCTTTCCTGACATTCTGCTATCAGTTTTCATTTCAGAATAAAGAGAAGCTCCTTGTATTCATGACCAGCTTTGCATTGATACAGCAATGATAGAGCATCGGTGGTGAGTCGCGTCATGACTGCCTGACCTGCTACCATCAGCAGCTAAAGGTTTAGATGAGTTAACAAACATGCATCCCTTTGGGGATCCTATGAAACCTGAACCAGGTCACTGAGCCCCAGTGGTTTCCACCCTCATTCATGGGCAAAATAAAATATTTGTGTTGAGGTTGTGACAAAGGATACTGAGCATTTTGAAATCACCTCCTTCTGTTTTGCAGGGAATTTTTACCTTATGAAGAGTCAGTCTCTATGTGCACAAGATGTAAAATCCCAAATATATTTATGTGACATACGTGTCAGACTATAACATTTGATTTGCTGGCATGGCCTATTGCACACCTTTTCGTTAATCACTTCTTTTGCAGCTCACGAGACGCTAAATTTAGTTGAATTAAAATAAACATTTTCATTCTCCTAGGCCTTTCTGTCAACCCTCATTTTCTTGGTTTTTCTCTGCCTCTTGTGTGTCGTATGTGTGAAATACGTTACTTAAAGATGCTGTTTCTCTGTTTGTAGTTCACTTTTTGGAACTTCTTAGCCAAAGACAAAGCAGAATCGCTTATCCTGCTGCCCCACCACAGCAACACAGACGGTTCCAGTGACCTGCACACGGCTCACTGGCTGGGCCGTAACTTGTCTGTATTACTCACAGAGGAAGGAAGACTTCATATTCTGTCTTCCTGGGAGGAAGCTGAGCGGAGCCGCGGGCGGGGTTATAGAGGTGGGGGAAATGACCCGAGGAAACCAGACAAATAAGCATGCTGCTGGATTTCAAATCATCCAGATTTCCGAACAGTCGATATAAAGAAGAAGCTGAAAGTTCCCCAAAAAAATCCTATAACGTGAAGCAAAGCAAAATGGGGCATTAATAACAATTAAATGTACTTATGTATCAACAAATAGGATAACCATTAAATTTTAATGCCAATATAAATTGTAGGTCATACTAGAAAACTTCACAACACAAGTTCACATCATTGTCTCCTAGATTATGGAGACTATTTATTGAAGTTTGTACAAAAAAAAATCATTTCAATTAAATGTTGATGTTCTGTATCTGCAACTATACACCGTCAAGGTTCTTCATTGTTGAAGTGGTTATTGCACATCATGCTACTGGCAAAAAGATCCAGCCCTGCAGATGGGACTGTGTGTCTGTATCCAGAAGGTCCCCGGTTTGAACTCTGTGGCCAGCAAAGTTTCTTATCAGTACTGAGCCCTCGAGGGAGTCTGGGGGGCGGTTCAGTAGCTCCAGATAAATGGCACAATGCAGAGCTTCGGAGCACTGTTCTCACCTGTGTGTGTGTGTGTGTGTGTGTGTGAGTGTATGGATTATACTTGTATTACTTATATTGTAATACGGATTATACTTATAAATGTCCCCCACAATGTAATAAAAACCTGTTAATTTGACATTGTGGGGGCCATTTTTCAGGTCCCCACAAAGACCTGTGAATGCAATCAAAAAATAAAAAATGCCAGAAGTCTCATATTTTGTTTAGTTACTTGTGGTTGAGGATAGGACTGGGTAGTGTTTAAGGTCGTTATGTTGGGATTAGAGTTTTCCCTATAGAAATGAATGGAGAGTCCCCACAAAGATATAATGTATGTATATAATGTGTGTGTGTGTGTGTGTGGGTGGGTGGGTGTGCATATCCAGCACTTTGTCACCTTTGTCCATGAAAGGCGCTTTATAAATAAATTTTACTTACTTTGCCTGTGTCTCGTAAAGGACAAAGATAGATATGCAAAAACCAAAGAATTTCTTTGTATCTGTATCAATGCACAAATGGTGATTAAAAGCATCATTATTAACTCTTAATACTTCCTTCTTAAATGTGGTTAGTATACAATGAGATAATGATATAGCTGCAAACCACCCAGTTTCCTTGGCATGATTCAGGCGCCTTTCACTCCCTGCATACACCCGAGTTTAGGGGATCGTCAGTAACATGTTGTCTAGACAAGCACAGAAAAACATGCTGCAGGCTTCGTAATGGTTGACAGATTTCACTAAATATTTCCGCCCATCCTTCTTCTCAGGCTAATGCTACACCTAGTGACTTCACTTTCGGGCCAAAGGGGGTTTTTTCAACCTCATACTTGTAAACATTTTTCTCTTTTTTTGTGTAAAGAAAGTGCATAAAAGCAAAAAGTTAAAAGTATCTTTCAAATTAAGGGAAAATAATCATAAAAGCAGAAAACCAATTTAGAAGGTAACTGAAAGCTCAAAGATGAGAGAGGTTCTCATAAATGTTACCTGTGTGGGCAGGTCCCACATTTAGTGGATCCACGTCAATTAAAATGCAGGTCTCCCATTGGCCAAGTTTTAGCTTTTTTGTGACGATTTACAATATCAAAAGGATGCACATCTCATTTGTTAAACTGGTGATTTGACCTTTTCTTGCGCTTGAAAGCCAGGAAAATGAGGGTCTACAGTGACGGAGGATGGAAATACAAGCTGAGTACCTCCATCTGCATTTAGCAAAAGAATACAAGGGTGTGAAATGAGTAGATGAAGGAGTCAAACTGTGAGTCTGTGCTGATCCTGAGTGGCCATGGAGACACAAGGTTAAGGAACAAAGATAACCTGCCAGAAGGAGTCTGGCCGCAAATATTTGGAAACTCGCCACCACACAGCTTCTTAATTGTCTGTCAAATAAACATCTCAGAAAGCAGCAGGCAAAGATAAAGTATCACCAGGGAAAGCAAATGCAGTCAGGCTAGGAAGCAAATGGTGAACATGTGGGCTTTCTGGAAACGCTCAGAAGATCCAGAGACAGTGAGACCCGAGTGTGACCAAGAAAATGTTCCCGTGCATCAATTTATAATGTGCATAAATGGCAGAAATTGCAAATATAAATCCTATTAATAGTGTTTTTGGGGGGATTTTTTTGTTTTTGCTAGAATACCAGAGTATAAGGAAAATGTTCCGGATGTTAAAAAACAAAAAGGTATGAACTAGCTGTTATTTGTACATAAAATATTTCGACAATTCTCCAAGAAATCTGTTGGGCATGCAACAAATCAGTAATTTATTGTAATACTCCATAGTATTGTTCAATCACATCACTGCTGGAGGTCAAATATTTTAATGGCTTTGTTATAAAATCATAAACTATATCCAGTCAACATGAGCTAGAACAGTAATAAAGGTTTGAATCCAGCAAATGACCACTGTATGCATGGGGATCATATGAGGCATTTGTTTTATGATAAATATTCCAGCATTTATCTACTGTCGGTTGCATTTTTATCCTCTTCAATTTTTTTAACCATCTGACAAGAGACTGAATAAATATAGAGATGAAGGAAAAAGCATATGTGATTTTTTACTAGGCTTAACAGTAAAATAAAGGTACAAAAATTTAATTCCCAGGAAGGTCTTTGGTAGAGCCTGTCAAAACTGATGGAAATGAAAAATTGCCGGATCCCACTCTGTCCCAGTCTTTCGAGGGCTGTAGCAGATCCCTCACATTTCCCCCGCTTGGCTCAGACAGAGACGGAGGCACTTCCACACGCAGAGACACGGCAGCCTGTTTCTGTGGGGTCGTAACCTCATGCAGGACGTTTGCACACCTCAGTGCCGACTGACTGATAGCTGTGTGGAAGCATTTAGCATTTAGCGAGCACCATGGCACAATTAATCACCAGGAGACACACCAAGTGACTCTAGCTCAGAGATCAGAGTCTAAGTAATGGAATGGTTCTCTGAAGAACACCTCTCCCTGCTCGCTGGAATGTGGCTGGTCGCTTTGCCTCCGCACTGATGTTTGCTCCAAGCAGGGTCCCAGGTAGATATGTAGGTATGGGATTCCATAGGTGCTTCTTATCATAGGTAAAGCATCACTTCATTCACTTGCTGAAGCTGAAGCAGAGGCTTGTCTTACAGCATAATTCTTAGCACTGCATATAGTTTTCGCACCCTCCTGAAAACACTCCTGATGCATGTGTATCTGTTCATATTTAAATACATCTAAATGGTGGCATCTTAAAAAAAGAGACATTTTCATAATCAGCATTTATTAAAGTGTGTACTTTGTTAATTTATGGGGTTTTTTTTGGAGCTTTATTTTTGCAAGAAAATATCACGGGACATTTATATAAAAAACCCATAACAAACAAAATACCGTCAACCCAACCCGACTTATTGGGATATTTTACTATTAAGCTGCTAGAATTTAGACTTTGAACCAAATAGTTTGCCTCCCGTACAGAACTAGGAAGCTCATTCCAAATTTCCATCAGACTTTGTGTCAAGAAAATTTTGCTGTACTAGAAGTTTTTCTGTTTGTGTTCGTTCAGTTATGATGATGTGCAGACCACAGACATCTATGCGGAGGCAGCAACCACAGATAAGGTTTCTTGACATGGAGTTTGTGTCTGTGGTCTTGTGTTCTTGAATCAGTGCTCAGATTGTATCCTGTTACACACCTTGTCTAGGCTTGGGAATCGGCGAATAGCATAGCACAGATGGAGGGGGAAAATGAGGAAGTGAGTTGAGTCACTGCTCCAATGGATACTGGAGAAGAACAGTTTTATTTAACAGACAAATGCTTAGGTGACTGACGATCCTCACCAATGGCGCAGGGGATCATTTGGACCGTGGATTTGTTCTACTTGCCTTCACTCTGAACGTGGTAAAGATTCTACAGTTTCTTTTATTAACACATTTCATTAATTTTCTTGGATGATCTACTGTAGTGCTGGAATATCTATGCAGGTACCTGTATTTATTTTTTTGTTTCTTTTAATCTCCACCATTATACAAGTAATGTGCAATATATTTCCTGAGTCACGTACCCTGCCTTTATTTTTTAATGAATGTAATTACCTAAATATGTGCCATAGTTTTATCTACATGTAGGTATTATTACTGAGTCAGTTGCTGCCTGTTCTGTGTCTGCCACACTACCTAATATCACATCAACTAAGTGAACCAGGTTATTAGGTATGCGGGAGTCTATGTTGTTCATTTAGATTAGAAAGAGTAACGGCATAATAGAGAATGACTCCAGTGATTAGGCTGAAAGAATCTGCTGATACGTTGTTTCCTGTTTGCTATCTACCACTCTACCTATGTGCCTGTAAGAGGTACTATATAACCATTACACTATGTACTATAACACCACTATATTTCACTTTTTCTATTTGGACAGGTGAACGAAGACTTTTAAAATAAATTATATCCTACTTACTGTCGGATACTCATGTTTTATGCTTTGCTAAATCCACCAAGTCAGCCAAGACCTGCTTTAATCCTAAGTCCATGCTATCTGTGAAAACACCCAACATGTAAATATAAAATTATAGCTTTTATAACGCGTCTTATAAGTAAAGCTTTTTAGCTCTGCTGCCATTTTAAGTTTATATATGTTGCATTATCTGCTTTCTAATAAATTAAAATCCAAGTGATTTCCAAAATATCTACAGATCTATAAATAGTAACAGACGGGAGAATAAGCGGCCAATCCTATAAGCTTTTCTTGAAAGCCTTAAGCAAGCACTGGTTAAGGTCGCTGCCCTCTACGGCAGACAATGGAAATCAAACCTCAACTTGGACCATACTCAGTAAGTCTGGCAGTGTTACCATAAACATGAAAAATACATACTCAGCACCCTTTAGGGTGGAAGGTAAGCTCAGGTGTGACTGCATGTGGCCTGTGTTGGACTTTGGGCTCCAGGCCGAGGTCAAACTCTGCAGAGCAAGGCTTCCTTAACCACACCATGATCAGCTCAGTTATGCACAGAATTAGTTCTCAAGTAAATGAAAAGAAGTTAAGACCAAAAGCATTTCCCGTAAACGTGCTGGCAGGTAGCTAGCTCTTCATGTTCTGCCCGTAAGTTCAACTTACTATGTTTATTTCCACACTGTCACAAAATTCAGCTCAACAAACTATTTAATTGTTTATTTATATATTAAATCATATTTTCAGGAACGGCCAAAAGAGAAGCACAGGATGGATAGCAGTGTGTAGCATGTTAGCACTGTGGCTAACAAGATGGTTAATGAGACTGACGAGCAGAAGCTCGGTGCCTCAGCGGCCGTGGGGGCAAGACTGGGTTAAATCTGGGGAGTATGAAGCTCGTCTGTCTGCCTGGCTCTGAGCTGCCATGTGCATCAGCTAAGCAGCTAAACGTTCAAAAAAACGATTCGGGACTTATTCCCAGGGCTGAGAGTGGCTGTGTGTGTTATAGACACAGCCAACTTTTAAAATGATTTCATAAACACAACAGAAAAACCGTCTGTGTCCACGGATATGAGTCCCAGCCAGCTGTCTAGCTCCACGTTATTCCTAAGTTTAACACCCCAAAGATCCATCCATCCATCTTATCTGCTTATCCTGTTCAGGGTCACGGGGACTCCTGGAGAATATCCCAGGCTGCAGAGGGCAAAGGCTGGGGGCACAAACTGAGCACAGGAAGGACCCACAACAACAAGTTTACTTTTATGTTTACAAAGCTATTTTTTAGCATTATTAATTCTGTATCTTTAACTACATAATATGTTTATTGTTTTGTTTATTGGTTACACTTGTGCAGAAAGTATCTGCAGCTGTTTTATATACATGTTTGCATGATTTGACTGAAGTGAGCATAACTCTGAAGTTGCTGTTGATAATGTCTTTGGGGCGTAATCTTGGCTTAATCATCTACTCTGACCCATGTGACACTGATATAGGCATCATATATTTTTGTCTCTATTTTAAGACTGTTTGGAATAAATACATTTCTATATTGAATATACAGACTCTAAAATTATTTTTAGGTGGAAATCCAACATTATTGTATATGTGATTAATCACCAAGATGTGCGATTAATCACTATTTTAAAAATGTCCCCTATGGAAGATATACTTAACTAAAAACATTTCAGGAACCACGTCGCAGCATTAATGTTATGGGAATGCCAAGCTTGGTTTGTTAAATATGAACACTTAATTTAGCCTAGTTCTTATTAATTATTAATAAAAGCTAAGACAATATTTTCAGACATTTTTGTTGTGACAGACTGTATTTCAGGTGTAATATTGCTTCTATATTCATTTTAATACGAAGTAATCTACATTTATGGGGAGGCATAAGTAAATACTCTGAAGTGAAACACGGTGTGTCTTGGAAATGTCACCCTCATAAAGAGATGTGACACGAGGCAGCCAGTTCAATGGGGTAGGCGGTGCTGGGCAACACATCAAGAAATATTGGTGACACCTAGGGTGCCATCTTCTGGGGGGCACCACCTCAGCCCACCCCCAGGGTCTAGGGCTCCACATCCGCTTCAGCTGAGGTGTGGTGTCTGTTTCATTGCTGTGCTGCCCCCTTTCTCGCCAACGTGTTTGGGCCGACCTGAAACAATAGCTCTGTGATATTCTATGCTAACCAGGATATTTAGTTAGCACAATCAATAAGCTCTCCTCCTATTATCACCCTTGGTAAACACCTCAGATTTACCATTTCTTAAAGAAATTTTCAAGAAATAAATTCAAATTACGCGACATTATGAATTTAAATGAATTTACTTTAAAAAGAGGTGAAGCACATTTTACCATAAAGACTGAAGCGTTGAAAATAGCCGTTTTTAAATTTTATCCAGAACGATTTCTTGATAACAGCAATTAAGCAGATATTAAAGTGCACCCACCTATAATGCAGTCAGATAACTAAGTCACATGCGTGTTTTTGAACACATAATTACCATTTATGCTATCTATGGTTGAGAATTAAGTAATAACATTAATGACAATCACCATTTCACTCCTTGGTCATCTAACTTGTTCACCAGCTCTTCGTGGAAACCATTCTGATTTAATACATGCTATTTCATTTTATTTTATTCTACTTTATTTTATTTTTAGGGAGAAAGAAGCTCATTTCACCCAGAATGCATGACATGAACAAAGCCGTGCAGCTGGTCTCCATCAGTCTGACTCGGAATGTGATGTAACATGATTGGATTGAAAAGCATTTAAGTGCTGATTTTAAAATCCCTTGAAGACTTTTCAATCCAATTTAGCTAGAAGGGGCTGACACAGAATCCTGACTCATGTATCAGACATTTCCAGTGACTTAGCAGGAAAAGAAGTGCAATGTGGGTTTTGCTCCAGCTTCGCATTTTATATTGATTTGTTTCCATTTGGTTTATTTTACCCTTAACTTACAGTTAATTACAGACTGCAGACAGTTTGGATGGGAGCTGGTATGTTGTACAGCAAGTGGGACACTGCAGGACCTTATTCCACTATCTGCATCTGTACATGGCAGCTGCAGACCTTGGTGAAATTGGGGGTCCCTCTCAAAAAAATATTGCGGCTATATGATCGAGTAAATTTGCCGGTAATTTTGCTGGTATTTTTCCAATCAGTATCACGGGCAGCGGTTGGGGAGGAGACTCCGTTTGTCTGAGGGACTTTCCAAGACAATGCTACAGAATCCTCACTGGCCAGAAGATAAATTCTGGGGAACACACCAGAGCATACTGACCACTCCTAACGGGGTGGACGGGAGATGCAAGTTTTTCTCGGCAACAGACCAGGCCTGCGATAAATTCAAGAAGGTTGCTTTCAGACAGAAGGGGAATACGTATTACTGGAGTGAAAAATCGATGTGCTTTCGTTCCTGTTAGTGCTGTGGAGTCAGCTTGGCCTGTGAGTGTGTATCTAATGTCAGAGCTGACTACCAGACTCCCCCATAACTACAACACTTAATAGCTTCCAAGGGGTCTGCAGGGAGAGCATGTATGTCTTAGCGAGACGCTGGGATGGAGCCTAGAGAACCACTAGGGGTAGTGAAAGACTCCTTCCTTACAGCAGAGACATGAGCAAACACACATCTGTTTGTGGTTTTAGCTTTTATCCAGGAGCTTAATTCTAATAAAAAATTCTTCAATACCTTGATAACCGTTTATGTATCCTGTTCCAGGGCAGAGCGATTCTGCAGCAATTGTATTGTTAGGTGTTAGTTTGTATAGTGAAATAAGCAGAGATTAAGTTGAGCTTTAAATAAACACGGAACTCCTAAATAGTACAGCCCTCTATTGAGGTCAATCCTTAATGTGTTCCGGTGATAACTGACAGTTTGGCCCGTTATCTGTGAGACAAGGAGTGCTATTAATACCGGCCTGTAGTGATGAGCTGTCCTGAGATGGGAGCGCAGCAGCTCTCAGGTCCTGCTGGAAGTAGCAATAGATGCTTTTGTCTGGTCCAGTACTGACTCTCTGTCATTTTTCACACCAGCCTCTGCTTATGCTGGCTTTGATTTGAAATGAAAGTTCCATCCATCCATCCAGCCATCAACTAACCACCTTTTCTGGTGAGGGTCGTCAGGTGATTTGAAACTTTGCGGTCCAAAAAATTTTTACTAAAAATATATTACAATTACAGTATAGATTAGAACTAAACAACCAACCTTATGGTTTTAAATTTAACGTCAAATCAAACCAATCGTGAGACCCTCTGGCACCCTGACTAAGGTGATCCCAGCCGTGCTGTAAGATGCTGCACTGCATCCACCAGCTGGAAGATAACTGGATGGATGAAAATCAAACCTGTTGCCCCAGGATAATTAAAAATCAGTGCATTAGTATTATAACTTTAGTACTTGAACTTAAACACACTCCGGCAAAAAATATATTAATTGTGGAACAGCAAGTGCTGAACTGCAATTTAAGCCAGATTATGCAACCTATAAATATTCATGCTTTACCGTCCTTTAGTGCTACCTAAAACCCTGGGTTCCTTTAAATCAGAACTAGATGAGATTTTAACAACTCTGAGCTATTTGTTGAATTCTCCCCAAGAGAACATGATAGGCCAAATGGCCGCCTGTCATTAGCAAATTTATGTTCATTTGTTCTCATAGACAATTAAGACAACAAGCATAAGATGAGTTTGTGATGTTTATTATACAAGGACAATAAAATCATTAGGATGCATAATACAAAAGGGCTGAAACATTTACAACCAAATGTTCAAAAAAATACCCAGAGGCTTAAATAAATGTAGGTAAATACAAGAAAACAAACACATCACCTACCCCACAGCTGTGAATTCTAATAGTGAACATCCAGTCGTGATGCGAAATGAACCTTATTAAATGGTGTTATTAATAGCTCTTGACTGAAATGTTCACTCTGCCCTCTGGGCGGACTGCCAACAAATAGTGGCCTGTGGATTTGCTGCCAAGTGCCCCCAGCTTAATATTTTACTGCCAATCTGTCCCCCTTGGTATATTTTGCCACAGATCAGGGGGGAGGGGGGCTGGTATATTTTGCTGCCGATTCGGGGGGGTCACCCTTACCCCCTTGGTATACTTTGCTGCCGACCGGGGGGGTCACCCTTACCCCCTTGGTATACTTTGCTGCCGACCGGGGGGTCCCTCTTGGTTTATTTTACCATTGACTGGGGGGGTCCCTCTTGGTATATTTGACCACTGAATGGGGGGGGGTGGCGTCCCTCTTGGTATATCTGACCACCGGTCCGGGGGGGGGTCCCTCTTGTTATATTTTACCACTGATCGGGGGTGTCCCTTGATATATTTTGGTCCTTGGTATATTGGGGGGAGGCTCATCAGACCTCCCCCCCCTGCAATTTCCAGACCTTCCTGATGGTCAGTTCATAGCCATAATTGTCTATTAGTCCCCAACCCAAATCGGTTGTAGGTTATGCACATATTTCTGAAAATCTAAGCACAGTCACCCTATTCCAGTGCTAGGATGAGTTAACACCAGCTCTTGATCTTAATTCTGTTGAGATCCTGTAGTCCAGTGGCCCCCAACCCCCAGGCTACCGGGCCGTGGGTCATGTGGTACCGGTCCGCGGGCTGCACAGAAAAAATAAAAAACTTCGGTCACGTGATATTTA
>JAODJU010000033.1:1310524-1328727 GCA_026776725.1 Gnathonemus echidnorhynchus | reverse complement strand
TCTGAATATTTGACAGAATACTGAATCATGACTTACTGTAAGGAGATTGCAGTTTCATACTCTGAAATGCACAAAATAATGTGATGTTTCATGTTTACTCGAGCCATGAAAAAATTGTGAATAAATTTTCGAATTCAGCTTTTGTTAAGGAGAAAAACCTAAACTTTATCATTATATAGGGGAACTGTAGGAATGCATGCCAAAAGTGTTTTCCCCCGTGAGTTATTTACATTTATATTGACATTTTTGTACAACATAATACAATAAATGTTTTACTTATTAAATCTCCTGGTTTTCTTGAAATGAAGGTTTTTTTGCCTATTAACCTTGTATAGTCTTGTGTAGAGAAGCCATTTAAAAGATATCATCATACTGGAAATAATCTGGAATAACTGGCCGTCTCGCACTCCTTAAGCTGTTATGCTTCTCAGGTCAGTCATGGGGAATCTTGTGTGTCTCTTACCCTGAGATCAGTCCTGATGTCCGATGAGCTGTGCAGCAGCTTCTCTACTTGGTTTGTGGTATAGATCTGGGTTCATTAACCTATGTGGCCTAGAATGGGTGGCGCCCTGAAGTGACTGGCCGCAGCTGCGGATCGGACTTATCCGTCCCCACGCATGCTTGACACCGACCCGGCAGTCCACATGACGACAGAAAGACCCCAACCCAGCTGTCCTCCCCTGGTGCCAAGGTCCAGTTCCGATGGTCTGCTGCCCGCTGTAGGTGCTCCTGACGCTGGCTGGTGGTCAGCATCGGCACTTAGGCTGCACACATTCGGACCCGATGCCCTGTGTCGTGACATCACTTACGGGACTCATTAGAATCTTTGATTTGTTCCGCAGTAGCCCATCTATTGGTTTGTACCACACAGGAATAGCCTTCATTCACATTCCACATTGACTTAAGAATTGTGTATATTTATGTATAATTTTGGTTAAATAAGTTAGAATTTTTGTCTTAAATCGATTTTGGTTTATTCACGATTGCACTGAAATCCAAGTCAAATGAAAACCAGGTATATCCAGCCTGCATTTGAATCTACATCTGCCTTTTTCCAGGCTGTAAAACGGGCTTCAGAACAAGGGGTTGAAAACTTCATGCCATTTGACTTAAATTACAAATGCCAAATATATTTTTTTAACTGCCATTTGAACGATGACTCTATTAGGGAGATATGATCACCTTAAGTTTATTTTTGGCATTTATTCTTATTCTGATACACTTGTAGCACTTTGGTCGACTTCGTTGTGTGAAAGTGCGTTATAAAGTTGCCATTGCTATTACCTAAAGCTGAACCATGAGAACAATGAATAATCTTGTTGGACAAGGAAGACATCTTACATGTGTCTCACTGTGGAGCATCTCAAATATCAGGAATGACTTGTACACTGCTGACTGGGAGGTACTGGTAATGCAGATAGCAATCCATAAATGTTTCAACATTGCTTAACTCCTATAATGTCTCTTTCTGCAATAAATGCTACCTAAATTAAGTTTAGTGTAACAACTTTTAAACCAGTTCTGTCAAAAGTGGATAATTCAAGTTCCAAAAATATGACCATACATGTTCTTATTGTTAGTCTGTCAATGCAAAAACACTAGTTTTGACTAACTTACAGTTGCTGCTTGGTTAGTCTGCCACAGGGCAAGAAGATACTCGCTAATGCATGTTGCAGATGGGCAAGTACTATGCAGTCCATGTGCAAACCAGTTAGGCCAAATTTGGGTCAAACACGCAGGCTATGTTTGCAGTGGCACTAGAGAACATGATATTTGTGTGAGAATTTGATATTTGAGGCATTAGTTAATTTAGAAAATTATAAAAAAGACAGCAGCTGTTATACCATGTAAAACTGCATTCTAAATGCATATAAACTGGTTGATAAACACTGGTGTTAAGGTATGTGAAGTGTGGCACATCAATCCTTACAGTCTGGAGCATGTTGGTCAGAAAGTCTACTTCCTTCCAATCAAAAAATGTGTAGTTTGGAAAACTGATGTCTCTAAATTGCCCATTAAATGTGTCTGTTCTGCTAAGAACTGGCATCACATCCAAGGAGACACCCTTGGTTTCCTGGGATAGCTCCTAGGCTCTCTGACACCATGTGTGGGATAAATGGAATGGAAGTTATCTTGCATGATTTCTTTGAATGATATGATATTGATGGGGCAGTGTGTGGCTCAGTGGGCTAAGCCGTGTGCCTGTAATCACAAGGTCACCAGTTCAAGCCCAGCCTCAGCACATCTGTGGGTCCTTGAGCAAGGCCCTTAACCCCCAGCTCCCTGGGCAACCCCAACAGGTTGCTGCCCTTCACAGACAGCTTGCTCTACAAAGAGCAAGTTGAGGGAGGCGTAAAAAGAATTTCCCCACTGGGATTAATAAAGTATCTATTATTATTATTGATCATTATAAATGTATAGAAATATAAAAGTGACTGTTGCTGAAATTGCCTAAATTTAAGCTTTCTTATACTTGATGACAGATGTACTTCACTGGGATGCCATCTCTGGGATCAGTGCATTAACATCTGTAAAACAGAAAATATACAGTGTAGCCAAAAATTATTTGTACATTATGAAATGGTCAAAAATGGAAATGAAATCGAGGATATTGAAGAACAAACTAAAAACTGTCTAAAATGTTACAATTTTGTGTGTATGTAAAGAAACAAAAACATTTATACAAAACATTCTGGAATCATCTTCAAATTATTTAATTTATTGCCTTCAAATAATTATTTGTACACCTGGCCATTCATAGAATTGGAGGAATGTGACAATGGGAGGAGTTCCCAGTCATAACAGAGATCATTTAACGTGACACATAACAGCAGGTGTCCCAAATAGGCAGGTAAATGGGTGCCTAGTTTCTACAAGTAGGCTTGGTGGTCATTCTCCACACAAGCATTTGTAGGGTTAGTTCAGTTTCCCAACACAGCTAAAGCTGTGAAATACCCAAGGGAAAAGAAATCCCTTGGGTAAGAAAGGGAAACTGAAATTTTATGAAAGAATCATAAAATTTCTCAATCGGGGTCTTTCTGTTTGAAAAATTGCCACCAGACTTGAGATGAGGCACACTACCATGCACTACATCATTCAGAAATTCAAGACGACTGGTGAAATCATTACTCTGGAGGGAAGGAGAAAAAGAAGGACCAGTCCAAGGACAGACAAGTACATCAAAGAGCTTGCTATGAAAAACCAAAAGTTGTTTGCTACATAAATTGCAAAGCAAGTCAAGGAGGCTACTAGAATACAGGTTTGCACACAATAAAGAACAGACTGAATGAACGTGGGCTGCATGGCAGGGTTCCTTGGAAGCCATTCATAAGTAAAAAGAACATACTGAAACGTCTGAAATTTTCCACAGAACATGTTGACAAGTCTATCAGCTTCTGGAAATCTGTTCTACGGTCTGATGAATCCAAATTCAACAGGTTTGGATCTGATAGTGATCAGAGAGTGTGGTGCAACTCAAAGGAGGAGTATAGTCCCCATCCAACCTAAATCCAACCGTAAAACATGGTGGTGGGACCGTGTTGATTGCTGAACCATGCATGAAACTTCGTTGTTCGATTGATTGTTAATTGTGGTTTCAAACCGAGGGAACTGGGTGAATTCATTAGTCTGCCGCTAGTGTGATTACTACACTGGGAATCATCCAGATATGCCCCACTACGTTAAGGATTGGTTGGGTCTATGCCTGTACGCGATTTATTTAAAGGTTAATAACCCAGAGAACGTGGTGTGAAAAATTACGTTAAATCTCCGCCAGGTAGAACCTTAAACTGCGTATTCTGTTTAAATTGTGCATAGCTAACAGATTAAGCCGCCGATGCGATCGAGTTTTTGCTTTAGTTTGTTAGTTTTATTTTGAAATGATTTCACTGACAGAATATAGTACGATAAAATATCCATGGGTTTACTGCAGACACGATATCTCAAGCGTAGTCCGCCCCCTCAGCAACACGTTACTTCAGACAGCTGAGCCACCGTGTGACTTTCACCAAGTGACTAGTCTAAATTATTTAAGGAATATTTTGTAAACCATGGCGCATGGTGGCACGGCAGTATGCAAGCATTTAGAAGAAATTATTTGAAGTGAGATTCCAATTAATAAAATGGACTCAATAACATCAAAGTAATTAATAGTAAACAGCACAGAACCAAAACAAACTGAACCGCGGCGCGCAGCTTCCGCCAGACGCATCATTTCAAACGGCCTCGAGCGCCCTCCGTGTTTTTGCGGAAATGACATCACGCAGATATTCGCTGATTTGTTCCGCGCACACGTCCAGCAGATTAGACCTATCGGTGTCATCTGTAGGCGGGCGATACACTTGGAGGGATTTTTAACACAGAAAAAGAAAAAAAAAAACAACCGCATGTAATATGTTTAGGATATATCATAAATATTAAGGTGTCTGTAGTGGTGTTTTCCCGATAATAAATTAAAATACCTGATTGTGCACATTGCAATACGAAACCAGAGTGCACATGTACTATCCACCGCTTTATCCGCATGAAACAATAGCGAAACTACCAACTAGCAACCGGCTACCTTAAGAGCTATGTTTTCAGATAAAAAGAACTTAACATTGCGGCTATGCAAGGCAGTTAATGACGGCGAACCAAGGTATGAATGCATTCACATTATTGTTTTAAATACTTTGGTATGCAGTCGTTTTGGCCTGGATGAGACCTGACCAAAACACTCTTACGGGATGTATACGTGTGCAGTAAATTAATTCATGAAATACAACTTCAGATGACCATTCGGTTAGTTTCGGTGGTTTTCTCTGCTACTGGTTCCACCTGAACTCTCTGATTAGATAGTAATAACACGCTGGCGCATGTTGAGCTGCATGGTAATATAAATAATATTGTTTTCCTTCTATATGTGTTATATCTAGGAGAACCCCGATAACCAGTGTCACCCTTTACTTAGGACTGTCGAGGACCTGCTTTTGCAAGGCGCCAATCCGAACCTCATCCTCCGCAAAGGTGTCGCCGCCGTGCATTTGGCTGTTGGTAAAGAGACCGAGAAGCGAATCCGCTGCCTGAAGCTGCTGCTTCAGCATGGTGCAGATCCCAACGCCAGGTGAGCCAGAAGAACCCGTCACAGGAAAAAAAAAAAAAACGCCTGACAGCTTAGCATTTGTCTTCTGAAATTAACATATCTAGCAGTGTATTTGACAATTTAGGCATCATTGTTTTTCATGATTTTGCATTTTTGTCAGATCTGTGGAGGACTTAACCCCTTTGCACATTGCGGCTTTGTGGGGTTGCTACCAGAACCTCAAACTGCTTTTACAAAATGGGGGGAATCCTAATTTAGAGGACCCGGTAAGCTGGTCATATCTGATCTTGGTTTTTTTCCTGCTTTTTAATTTCTTGATAATGCATAAAAAGAAGTACAATAAAAAGAAGTACAATGTCACCCAATTAAGTCATGTTCCACCATGCCTTGTGTGATGCTTCATTTGTAGATTTGGAAGCTATTCAGAGAATTAATCTTTGCTTACCTGCAGGATGGGAATACAGCAACTGACTTGGCAAACCAGCAAGACAACCACAAATGTGCCCAGCTTCTGAAGGAATATCGGTCTTGGGATGCACTGGGGACAGAGGATGACGATCTGCCACAATTCCAGTACTGTAAGTTTAATTTGAGCTATGAGGGAATATTGAGAAAATTGAGATCTCTGATGATGCAATGTATTCAAAACAAGCTGTCTTTGGCTTTTCTTTGTAGCTTTTTACCGTGGTCAAGATTGCAGAGATGCTTCTCCCCACAGTGGAACAGTGGACAGCAGTGCTGGATTACCTGACCTATCCTTGCTGAGTGACTATGGTGAGGGGCCACTCAGCAGCACCAGGCGATCCTCCTCGCTGAACCTGTCTAGGATCAATAGCAGACCCTCCTGGAGAGGCAGGTCCCAGCTATCAGGACTCCTGGACTTCACTGATCTTCAGGGGCGTCGCACTCAGGAATGGAACCGGGAGTTTGACATGGATCTAGCAGCTCCGTCCATACTCAGCAGCACTCGGATATCAGCTGGTCAGCAGTCTTATTCTGGGGTCTTGCCCGTGGTGGAGGAGAAAGAGTCACTTGTTTACTCTCAAAAATTGAAGTACGATCCTGTGATACACAAAAGACCAGCAAATGAACTTCCTCCTCAGCTGGACCCACCTTGTTCCACAAGGCGCGCCAGCCGCAAAAGTGTAAGTTTTAAAGATGTGGATGATTACTTCCCTGTGTTTACGGATGAGTCACCCAAGCAGAATGAAAATCGAAGCCAGCACTCCTCAACTGACACAACAGTTGACTTCACAGACTACCCAGAATTCCTGAATTTAGAGCGCTTGGCATCTGTTTCGCACAATCAGGGAATTGATGTTACTTCTCCTGATCATGTCTTTGTCTTTTCCCGAGATAAAGACTGTGCAAGTCCTGATTTGGATAAGACTGTGGTTGGAAACTGGCTAATGGAGGAAAAAGATGAGGGGGAGGGGGATGATTGTGACTTGGCCAAGATAAAAGGGCCTATTCAACCTGTATGCAGCTCCAGTGGTAGCAGTGGACCCAGTGAATACAGCAGTTGTGACAGTGATCCATACACTACTGTTCTGGGGCCTTGCAACCTTCACAGGAACACATCTTTTAGTGATGATGATAGGGAAACTGGGGCAGTGTCCCAACAAGATCGGGGTTCTCCAAGAACGGCCTCCCCAAATATACAGGTGTGCGAAGCAACGGAGCGGTCTGCATCAGCAAAATTACTGCTTATTACTGAAAAGTCATTGAATACTGTTGATTCAGAAGAGTATAAGGGTGTCTTAGATGTAAGTGGAAAAGGCACGGCTCTCCCCAATAAGGCCAGCAAGAGCACTTCAAAAGTAGCTGCCTGTCTTCCTCAATTAATTAATGACCTGGTACTGTCTCCTAAGGGCCCTTCAGTAAAATGTAATGCAGAAGGTCTGAAAAATGTGAAAAAAGAAGGTTCAGACAACCCAGTTGAAGATCCTGAGTGGCCGTGTGATGACAAAGGGAAAGTATTGAGAGGAGTTATGGGTCTTTCGAAAGCCTGTCGTGAGTCATGCAGTGTTGACGGAGATGGGGGCCTGCTTCCTCTGAGCCCATTTGTCACAGGGAGGACTCACTCCAGGCTCAGTCGCAGCTCCACCAGAGCCAGTAGTTACATTACAGATTCCTCAGTCCACTCACTTTTTGAAGACTCCTTGCCTACACCAAACCGTCAGCAGCTCCGCCAAACTAGAACGCCCAACAGTGGGAGGATGCCCAGCATGGCAGCAAATAGCCAGTGCAGCAGTCCAGCACATTTAATGAGACGGGCAACCACAACGATGGACACCATGGTTCATTGCTTCCAGGAAACTCAGACCAGAACTCTTCCACGTGAAAGCCAGGCAGACACACTGATCATCTCTGATAGTGCGGCTGACACAGTCATCCTGGAGAAAACCTGTGGAGAAAGTGCAACAAACTTCCTGGCAGATGAGCAGGCAACAAGATTAGGCTTCCTCAATAGTCATGGCATCAATGAGGCTGAGTTTCTCACGGATGATCGGTCCAGTTCAGAAGGGGAAGGACTCATGCAGGAGCTGAGCTCGGGTGAGTCGCTGGAAGCGGCTGGGGGTACCAAGCCTAAGGACAAAGAGTCTTTGATCACTGATGATGGGGACACTGGCGACTCCCAGTTGGATCTAGTACCACACACACCAACAGCTAATTACTGTTGCACATCACCCATGACGCCAGCATCTGGGCGCACCATGCGGTACAGCATCAGTAGGCTCTCTGCCTCCCACAAGCCTCGGAGGCTGGCTGATCTGTCTTACACCCCAGGGGGGCGGCCCCTGATTCCCAGCGAGGAGCAGCCTGTTGAGTACCTGTACACTGATATCGAGAAGGGACACGAGCTGATCGAATGCCATGTGCCGCCCACCACCAATGTCACTCTTAGTTCTGAAAGCTCCCTGGCCACAAGCGATGACACCGTGCTGTACGACTGGCGTTCCCTGCAGCTCAGTCTTGGGAAAGGAAAGGAGAACGAGAAGCCCCAGGTGGAGATTCTGCTGGATACAGCTGGCCTGACAGACAGGGAGCTAAGGAGGAGGTTGCAGGAACTAGGAGAGCAGCCAGGACCCATCAGCCGGTTCACCCGCCCAGCGTACATCAACAAATTGAACAATCTGCTTCAGAAGTCCAAGAACCAGCAGCCTGCTGCCCATAACACAGGTAAAGTCACAGACACAGTGTGTGTTCCTCAGTATGCGTACCTGACTGTACTTGTGTTCTTGTGCACATTTTTATCTTCCATTGGCGAAGACCAATTGCAGTACTCGAAAGCAGAATTACAGGTGACGGTAAAAATCCCCTGATATCGTTCTTGCCACACCCCTGATATCAAGGATACATTGGTTGAAACCTCACCAAACGAGACCAATCCCCTTATTCATTGCTCCTCAAGTTCATTCTTGGGAAGCAAGTTAGCAAGATTGGTCTTACCAAGACCATAAGTAGAATCTTTGCAGTCTTGGTATTGAGAAACATCCAATGTAAAAGGTGTGCAGAAATGACCCATAGCTGATGAGTAGATGACATACAGGTTAAGCATACTGAATCTATATTGGATTAAAGGCAGGAATACATTCCTTGATTTTAGCAGTTTTAATCATTGCTTTTTTAGAGCTATGTCATTTCTAATGTATTTGGCTGCTGTCTCTCTAGGCTACAGCTTAGAACTAGCCAATGCCCTGGAGACCTTCACTCTGCCAGACTGCCAGGCTGAGGAGATGGCCCTGTGTCAGCAGTTTGACCAACCTGACCAGAACAGGAAGTGGCGGGAAGGAATCACCAAGTCGAGCTTTAATTATTTGCTGCTTGACCCAAGGTACAACAGGCTGCCAGATTGCCTTATATTGATAAATTAGACATGGATTTTATTCTTCTTCACATTAGTTTGGTAGCTTAATCCAAATTAATGAGATGCATGTTTCTCCTGATGCAGAGTGACGAAGAACCTGCCATCCCGTAGCTCGTCCATAACACCTGCAGAGTGTTTCCACACCTTCATCAATGCCATCTTCTACATAGGCAAGGGGAAACGGTCCCGTCCATACAGCCACCTCTACGAGGCCCTGGAGTATCACCGAGGGGACAAAACCTCAAGGGTGAGAGACTCTGTGAATACTACAGCAGTGCTTCTCAAAGAGGTCCTTGGGGACCCACAGAAAGTCCGTGTTTTTGATTCCTTGGGACCTGGGAGGGAGCACAAATGTGGACTGTATGGTAGGGATCTGGGAGGGAACATGGACTGTATAGTAAGGTGCTAGGAGGGAGCAAAAACATAGACTGTCTGGAAGGGAGCTGGGAAAGAGCAAAAACATAGACTGTCTAGAAGGGAATTTGGAAGGAGCAAAAATGCGGACTGTCTAGCTGGGAGCTGGTGGGGAGGGGATCACATATAAGCTTCTTTAATACTGCAGTGCCATCAATGCCGGTATTCTGGAAAGGCAATCAGATCCATGTGACAGGTTGAGGGCAGATTATATGAAACTTTATTTTTGCTGTTGGGGGGGGTATTTTTGCTGCGCATAAAGGGGTGCAAGAAAGAGAGAACAGGATGATAACTTTCTCGTGGCCACGGACTGTGGGCTTAGACCTTAGGACGGTAGGAACCAGAAGATGGTTCCCACTTCAAAGCTTCCTTTACATAGGTAGCAGGGAAATTGATTAAATGATCTCATCTGATCTGATCTGTCCCCCACAGCACCACTACCATCTCATGCAAAAACATTAGCAAGTCTTCCTTTACCTTAGCATATGTCTATATATAGGTGTATATGTTTGCCTTTAGAGTTCTTGTATATAGTTGCATTAGGATGTAGTGTTTGTCTGACTGCCTCCCTCTGCCTTCTGTAGAAGCTGTGCTCTAAGGTGCAGCACATCCTGCAGGTGTGGGGGGCAGGCCAAGGGGTCATCTCCCTGCACTGCTTCCAGAACGTCATCGCCGTGGAGGCCTACACCCGCGAAGCTTGCATGGTGGATGCCATTGGTAAGCTGAGACCACGGTGTGTAAAATATCTAGCAGTGGGTAGTTATTAGTGGGCCTCTGTTCATAGTGGGGTACCGCAGGGTTCAGTTTTAAGACCACTGTTATGCTTAATATACCTTAATAACATTGATACCAATATATACAGTAAAATTATGTTCTTATATTCCTCTGAAGGCGCTTTTGAAGGCAAAGATGACATCGATGTAACCCAACTCTATAGCTGTCCCTACATTGTTGCTCCTTTGAACAGGCCTAAGGTCTTTAAACTGTGTTTCGACTGTGTTTATTTCGGTATCATTAAATGTTAGTAGTTGGATCACATTTTCAGTGCATAAAAATGACCTTATTGGTAAAATAGGGTATTTGGGGTTTAGGATATAGAATAAGGTATTAGTGTATCATGCATGTGTGTGTTGATGTCACACTCCAAGTCAAAGGGCTCCTTTACAAGCTTGTGGTGTCAGCTTAGGGCTGTACTTTATTTTCCTCGTTAATGTGGGAGCTGTTGTCACAGGGCTGATGTCACAGGGCTGATGTCACAGGGCTGATGTCACAGGGCTGATGTCACAGGGCTGATGTACTGTTGTCACGGTCCCAAGGGCTCAGCGCGATAAAGATTGTAGCCAATGGTATGTTGGGACACCTGCACTCTTTCTCCATCCTGATTGTCTTCTGTCTTTCTCCTGCTGTTTGTTTTCTGGTACAAGGTCTGAAGATGCTCACCAACCAAAAGCGTGGGGACTACTATGGCGTGGTGTCCACTTGGCCACTGAAAAGGCGACGTGAGCTGGGTGTTCACCTGCTCTATCGCGCCATGCAGATCTTCCTGGCTGAGGGAGAGCGCCAGTTGCGGCCAGCAGATATTTAAGTGAACACCGTTTGGACCATGCGTGAGTGAGGTGACCCTTGCAGGAGTTATGGGCAATCCATGATTTCTCCTCTGGACTCATTACAGTTAATAACTGGTAGCATAGATGCCTTTATTCCAGAAAACTTATAATCATGGCGATGACATTGATTTTTATTACCTAAATTACAGATTCCGCTCAAACGCCAGAGGGAGAGCTGCAGAACACTTTACTGCATCATATCCCTAATCACCCCAATAGATAAAACTGTAGCTTCGGAGAAAGGCGTCTGCCAGTAATTATCTTAAAAGGAAAAACTGCGAGCAGCACAAACAAACCATGCTTCATCGTCACAGTGAGGCTGCTGCTTCATCCAGTTTTATGCATAGACGATGAATTTTCAGTATATTCTTATCGCTTACTTTTGTAATCTTTTTCTAGTTTTAATTACGGAATCATTTTTAAAAATGGGAAAGTATTTCAAATAGCTGCAGATAAAAGTTGCAAATGAAATGCAAAATAGCATTAAAAGCTTGAAGATCACTGTAATCTTAAAGGGTTAAACTGGAATCTTAAATCTTGGGAATTATGTGTTTTTTCTCTGTATAACCCTTCCTGTTGTCACTATTTGGAAGTGGTGGTTACTGAAATAGCAGTATCTTGCATTCCCTGTTCTGTATATAGTTACATATCTGTTGCAAAGTGGTTTGATGAGTTCAGCTTGTGGAAAAAAGTAGCTTCTTAATTTGCCCCAAACACAAAGCTAAGAAATGTTTCACGATAGCACATTTTTATAACCTATTGTAGTCATAGTTTCCTTGTTGGGGGAGGGGTGTGTGTGTGTGAATCTGAGCCACAGTTACTGGATATTGGCCAAAGCGTTGCACTATAGAATGCACTGGATACAGACAACACACACCTTTTGCAGTGACAAGCAGGAAGTCACGTCAGCTTTTATGTTTAACATTCATGTTGTGTTGGAGTCACTGTCTAAAGCAGGTTACCATGTTATACTTTGTTCAGGATCTAAGATGATCTGTTAAAGAGTGTAAATCATTCAGGTGAACCATAATTAATGATCATCGTCGCAAAGGTGTGGAAATGATCACAATACGATTACATCTCGCAGTAGGCATTAACGCTTTTATTTGCAGTAGCGTGGATAAGCATTAGACACACATCTGTTCAGATATTTTTGTAGGCAATTAAAAAGTATCAGTGAGCTGTATTTGGGTCTGTCGTCGTCTTTACCGCCCCCCACAAATGCACGAGCGGCTTTCCTCCTTCAGCAAGTGGCACTTTCAGTCATACATCAGACATTTGCATTACCCCCCACCCTCACACCCACGGTGTACAGCACTGAAGACGCCATTTTTATCCGTTAATGACATAGAGGTGTCTGCCGGCACCGGCCGCTCCTCCCTCCCCAGCATGCTGGATTATGCTGGGTCACATTTAGGCCAAATCGATTTTATTGGTTTACAAATAACCTGTAATGCTATGGCTACATACAGCAGTACGGCGGGTCAGATATTAAGGGTGTTTGAAGTTACAAGAAGAGCAACATGTACAAAACCGTCCCAGTAATATCTCCTCAAAGGCAGAATTGCAGAAGTAATGGATATTTTTTTCAAATATCTGCAATTATTAATATACACACATTCTCTCAACATTTGTTTTTCTTTAATTGCATTTTAAGTTGTACAGTCTTTCTGCTAACAGTCAGTCTGGCATTTTAACGGTCATTCAATCACTTAACTCCAAAATGACAGTATTGAGCTGTAATAAGAATCCAGCATACATGAATGAAGTGGCGTGTCAGGGGGGTGGGGGCCACAGCATTTAATGGTCTGCGGTCACAGATCGGAGTAACAGAGCGCACAAGCACCATACTTGTGCTCTAAGACGTGACAACTTGGAGTAAAATACATTTAAGTTGATATTTCTATTGTTACTTACAGGTTACATTTACAGCAGCTAGTCACAGAGCCTACATCAGCAGCATAGTTTGGATTGTGACAATGTTTCCAGAATTTCAACATAAAGGGCATTCTTTGGGAATTACTCTTCCTAGCACCAAGGAATTCAACATATTAAAACGATGAGAACTTAAGCATTATTCTTTTACTTAAGTCTCTTATTCCAACACCGATTTTTAAGTAGTCAGAGCTTCAGTCGCACGCTGTACTGCACTCTGCGTTTAAAAGCAGTAGGATGATTATGGAGCAGCTCGACAAACAGCCCATCTCCACACTCTTATTGCGTCATATTGCAACTCTGAACTACAACAGACAGGCAATGCCATATTTTAAAAGGTTTAAAATCCTTAACATTTTTGTATGGAGAGGACTTCCTAAGTATGTGGAAATGATCTGTGGCAGGCTTTTCCCCGCAATCAGTGAGGTTTTGTAGATCACATGATGTGAGCCGCACCCCAGACTGGCCTCACCTGCACACACACAACAGCCGTAACAGATGGGAGACTAGCTGGTGCCCCCCATCCTGCGGAAGCCCCCTCCCAAAATAATGCCCGTAGGAATAAGCAAGGCGACATACACGCACATTGGTTACAATGACCCCCAGACGCACAGGCACCGGAAATAGATCTACCGCCTATTAAAGTGTCGATTTGTCGGTTAACGTGCTTTCCTGCATTTGCCATCAGAACCAGCTCACTGGCCCATTTTAAGGGCATTCTCAGCTTTCAGCTGGGCTGTCATGTTTAAAAAAATAAATATAATGTAATACATGAGTAATATAAGTTGTGTTACTATAATAATTTCATATTCTGCCGCCTGGATAATACAGTACCATATTTCCCTAAATTTTTAAGAATCCAAATTAAATATTATGTTTAATATATTATATATCTGTTCTTAATATAAAACAATATTTTGAATCACAAATTCAATACACACATAGTAGTTCACTCATAGGTACTATGGTTGCAATTTAGCTCTTTTTGGAAAATATAATACATGAAAAAGGATTTCTTGTGGCTGTACATCAGCAGAAATTCTCTACAATCCTGTTCCGAATCCCGTATGCACTCAAAACTTCATAAAATCAGACCATATTTAGAGTCTGAGTTGTCTGCTGACTTTGCTTGCTAGTTCCAGAATGCTGGAAAAAAAATGGCATTCATTGGCCTGTAGGGGGCAGCCATGCCAGCCCTTCCTAAAGCTCTCCTCAGGCAACTGTACATAACGACTTTTCAGCAACTTCTCCTCCTACCAGGATTCTTTGCTATGCTCTGTATTACTGGACATAATGTGAGGGGGAAATAAATCAACTGGCAGTGTCTCAGACACTGGGGGAGGGTTGGACAACTATGTCCCATACGGAGTTAGAAACAATGAAATAAGGAAACGCTTAATGTTGCGGTATATAGTAAAATCAGCTTCATTCAGCCAATGCAGCATACTATGTGCCTTACGTTTTAGATTGTCAGGTGTAGCTTTCGGTTATGAAAACACAAACTCAGTTACACAAATTCCTTCTCGACAATCCATAATTATTTCAGTTCAATGTATTTGGGACTCAGTTTTTAGAAAGTGACAACTACTAATCTGTATCTACAGAGGATCTTGCTGCAGATTGTCTGCAGGTAAGGTCTGCGCTGATATGACTGACGATTAATTACAATTTTAAAAACATACAGTACATTGTTGTGAAATATATTTAATTCAGCGTTTTGTTCAGCTTTATCACTCTTTTAAGGTGCAGATAGCATAATTCAAACCCAAACTACAGTCACTGAGGTCTCCTACCATAATGAGCATTAGTACAACACACATTGCATGGACTCTTCCACAGAGGGGGAAAAAACTTTGGAATCCCACAAAATGCACCGATTGTCAGATTTACGAGAGTTTTAAGCGCACAGTACTAGCCAAGGTACTGCTTGACTCCTCAATGAGGCAGAGGGTTAGAAAAGATGAAAATGGAGGTCCATTGTACTTATAGAAGCAGAGGGTGGAATTATATGTATATTTTGTAAATTATGCAAAACTAATAACTAAGCAGGATGAAGTCCCAATGAATATTTTCAAAAAATGCTATATCAGTGGCAAGAACCAGACATTCAGATTAAACCCTGATATGTTTATATGGGCAATTTTCAGCTTCGTAATCCAGTGATTTAAAATTAAATTGACATATCATATATTTTATAGTTCCTTTCATGATTGCGACTAGCCATTCAGACACGACAGCGTACATCATCAGTAATTAACAGTAACAGCCAAAAGCAGAGATTTACCTCTGCCACAGTGAATCTCTGAGATGGCGCCCTCTTGTGGCTCACCATGACTGTACTTACCAGCTGGAATCTCTATGTGCATGTTGAACTCCTCCCAGTGCATGAGACCCCTCTCTTGGGTCAATGGCAGAGCCACAAGGATCGCAGGAGACTGTCTGAGGGTCGCTGATGCTTAACAGTAAACTCCCTCCCTACTCCCTCAATTGCTGTCACTCCTACTTCCCTCCACATAGTCTTTGTTTGCTTCTTTCCTGCTGCAGTGGAATGTCTGACTGTTGCATCCAGCTCAAACCTGGAGCTGCTTGCAGCCTCCCTGCATGTCTTCCACATGCTCTGGAGCCATTAAAACCACCTTTTAGCCAGCGAGCAGGAATGCTCAACACAGCCAAGCATGGACCAAGCCAATGGACAGGTCCGCTTCATTCCGGAAAGAGTGAGCCGAACCCGCTGTGTGCTTCAGGGCTTGTTATCCGCCGCCAGCTGAACGTCCCCATTCGCAGGATGAATCTGGTCTGTAGTGGACTTGATGGTTTCTTGCTTGGGTTTGGATGAATTATCAGGCTCCCAGAGGAAGAATTCATGAAGAAGAGTGTTGACTGCTTCTGGACACTCCATCATCACCATGTGGCTGCCTTCATCGATGACCTTCAAGAAGGCCAGGAGCAGAATCTGTAACAAGAGAGGATCAGGTTCAGGCTTACTGTAGTCTGACTTAGTGCTGGGGATTTGTGGCACTTCTTTACATATGACAAATTAACGATCCTACAAACGGAATCCATGGTAATTTTGCACTATACATGATCCCATGATTTTCCCCAGATAAGTCGTGGTGTTTCCACCTCAGCTTGTCCTCATGCTCATTCCTCCTGCACACGGCAGGAAAAAGCCAGTTTCATGTGAGTCCTTGGAACCCCCGTTATGATACAGGGATGCGATCCAGCTGTTAATGGGGTTTCCCAGCAGCCCATAATGTAATAATATGCCATTAACCGTACAAATTTCTTCTTCCTTAATGTAATAAGTCGATAATGTAATAACTGCCCAATAATTAATTGTAGATGACATTATGGGCAAAATTTGTTACGTTATTGGTTCAGAAAATATATGAATTTTTTGCCGATAATCTACAGTTAGTGTAATTACTTTATTGGCCAGTTATTACATTATCGACTTATTACATTAAGAATGGAAACATTATGTTATTGGCAGATATTACATTATTCTCGAAGGTCTTTTGTGACAATATTCAAAGAATGAATATGTCATTTGATTATTTAAATAGTCGTTTAATTTTTTAATCATCTAAATTGCTATTTAAATGATTGTTTAAATTACAGTTCAAATGATTCCAGCAAACATTAAAATTATCTGTCAAAGTCCCCCATCGAACTCAGTTAAATCTGATTGGTTGTATTGCAAACCAAGTCACAACAGATCAATCTCAGATCAGTCGACTGAATTCCGCATTGATGTAACTGCATTTTGTCTTGTTCTGTCCTGGGGCTGTGTTACATCCTAACTTCCCAAAATCCGAAATAAAATCATCTAACCATAGGATAAAACAGCCGCCATACATTACTGGCTTCTATAGGGTCCACGCCTTTGTTGCCTGAGGAGCCTTGTTAAAAGGCACTGCTGAGTCACTGAGTACCTCTGCCATGCGCTGGTCTTCCTCGACTGGCACAAACTTGTCGTGCATGCCATGCACCAGCAGGACGGGCACGGCGATCTCCGCATGGTACACCTCGTCCCCTTCTGGCCAGTACTGCCCGCTCATCATGGCCCTCAGGACGAAGGACGACACATTGAAGGCATTGCCCTCCTTCAGAAGCTGCTTCTCCTTGGCGCCTTGGCGGGCAAACCCAGCTCTGAAGTGTGCAGAAGCATACGAGTGAGATTTTGGCCATTTTGATATGAATGCATTTTAAAGCTTTTCGGCTAGCCTACATACTCATAAAACACAGGCAACTGAAATACCATTTTTAATGAGTTTTCACAAGTCACAATGGGTGGAAGTAAGGGTCGCTCTAGGTGAAGCAGGAGAGCCTCATCTGGCTTTGGACGTACTTGAGGAAGCTCCAGGCCAGACAGGGTGTGAGGCAGTGCAGCACACAGGCGGGCAGGTTGAAGATGGAGCAGAGGCTGGGCTCCAAGGCTGTGGGCCCTCCTCCATTGATCATCACCACCTTATGCACCTGCTCTGGGTACTCATGGGCCAGGAAGGTGCAGAACGACACCCTAAATAATGACAGGCGACCAGGAGGAATCATGGTGAGGACAGGCAACACCCTGAAACCCAACCAACCACCCAGACGTCCATTTTCTGTAATCGCGGGGGTCCGGAGCCGACCACCCTGAGTAGAATTTATTTAATGTAATTGAAGAAGAAAAAAAAACCTAGAGACATTTACACTATGAAAAATGGGAACAATTCACCGTTACTGTAAATACAGGCCACCCTAGGCTGTACAGAAATACAGCTGCCTTATGAAAGCTTTCGTAAGCCATAGTGGCGTAAAGGAAAGAAGCAACTGCCGTTAGATTTTATGGGAAAAACTATTGGGCATTTCCAGACCGAAAAAAAATAGCCTAGCAAATCATAACATATGACAAATAAAACCTAAAATAACACTAACATATAGTAATAGCAGGAATGTACGACAAGTACAGCCCATGTGAAGCTAACAAAAAGCATCAGTGTCGTCTCCGGAATCAACACAGTCATAAGTCACTTAACAAAACGGATACGTTCTGAAAAATGCATCGTTAGGTGATTTCGTCGTCGTGAAGATGAGAGTGTTCTCACGCATACTTAGATGTATAGCCTACTACACACCTAGGCAACATGGTATTGCCTAAATAACGATACAAAGTACATTATAGGAAATACAAAAAGCAGTAACAGTTGTTATTATTATCAAGCATTGTATGTGTTGTTTCTCCCCGTGTCGTCGTGGGGTTTCCTCCGGGTACTCCGGTTTCCCCCCACAGTCCAAAGACATGCTGAGGCTG
>JAODJU010000033.1:1284502-1305782 GCA_026776725.1 Gnathonemus echidnorhynchus | reverse complement strand
CAGACACACTCCAGAATGTTGTGGAAAACCTTCCCAGAAGAGTGACGGCTGTTATAGCTGCAGAGGGGGAACCAGCTCCATATTAATGCCTGTGGATTTATAATGGGATGTCATTAAATTTCCTGTAGGTGTAATAGCCAGATACTTTTGCCCATATAGTGCATATCATCCTACTATTGTGAAATGAAAATACTTTCGTTTCATTTAATTATCTATTTGCTGAATAACCCCAGCCTATCCTGGGACAGGCTCCACATTTACTGTGGCCTTTGCTAGTTGAGTGATTTGTTTGTATTTATTATCAGTCTCAGTGGTTGTCCCTCATTTCTCTTTGCCTGTTTTGACTTCCTGAATCTCACAAACAGGCTTTTGTGGGGAAATTTCACTAGGATACAATCAGTGTTCTTATTTTTTCCTTGTTAGCCTTTGGGAATATAATCCTTGAAAACTACACATGTAGTCAAAATAAAACTCCACATTTTCAGTTTGATTCAACGATTGGCACCATTGTGGACTCAGCGGTCTGATGATTCAGTTTTGCTGTAAATTATTATATTCTTCATGAGAGGCTAAAGGTGCTCTCTGAACACAGTCTATGTGGAATTAGGATACAGAATTTAAAGAAGATAATGCAGTAAAATTACACATCATTCAGGCTGTGAATAAAGCAGTCCTTCTAAACAGACCTCATTCAGGCTGTCAGCAAAGCAGACCTTCTAAACAGAACTCATTCAGGCTGTCAGCAATGCAGGCCTTCTAAACCAACCTTATTCAGGCTGTCAGCAAAGCAGACCTTCTAAACAGACCCCATTCAGGCTGTGAGCAAAGCAGGCCTTCTAAACAGACCCCATTCAGACTGTTAGCAATGCAGGCTTTCTAAACCGACCTTAATCAGGCTGTCAGCAAAGCAGGCCTTCTAAACCGACCTTATTCAGGCTGTCAGCAAAGCAGGCCTTCTAAACAGACCCCACTCAGGTTGTCAGCAATGCAGGGCTTCTAAACAGACCTCTATAACCCAAAATAAATATTTTTATGACAGCTCATTTAAATACCTTATCACTCAAAGACTAAGGAAAAATGCTGTTATAGTATCCTGAGCTATTATCCATTAGCACACGTTTTAAATATTTTTTATTGATTGTTCATTAGCTCTATTAAGACAAAAGTCCTGAACAGTTGTGTCTATATATTCTGAGGAGATATTATTTAGATCTAATTTTTGTCATTAGGTAATGTAGCAGTTTTAAATGCAAACTGTGAGGCAAAGCCAAAATATTGCAGAATATCAGCAGGTGAGCAGTTCAACAATCCACTGCAGTCAATCCATTTTGTAACCTAAGGGAAGAAAATCACGTTTCCTTTAAACAACGTGGGGTACATTCCAGTGGTTTAAATCTAAAGGTAACACACAAACCACAAACTGAAAACACCACATCTCATATAGCAGAATAACTGACATGAGCTTTTACTGTGCATGTCATGAATGGTTTGAATTAGCCATGGTTTTCGGTCCAAATCGACCTAAAATTCAGAGAAGCTACTTCATGAAAATTATTTGCTCTAAAACTGTTTCAATGCAACAGTTGAAGTTCACTACAAAATAATCTCCAAACAAATCATTATAACCAATTCTACAAGTTTATGTCTGGTAGAATTAGGAGGAAACCTTAAAACAAATGATCTAAAAGCCAAAATTCAAAGCAAGAAAATGTCTAAATGTCAGAAGACGCGAACTCGTACGGACTTTGAGCGCTGTTAGTAAGAGATGGCGGATCTTTGCTTATAAAATAATCAATTTCTATGCAAAGAAGCAAGTGAATAATACTTCAAGATAGCAAATAATATTGCTCTCAGGTTAGAGGTTTGGTTCATTTTTGCTCAAAAGCTAATATGACAATATCACATTCCAATCATCTAATCGCTTCTACTGGTGGTCATAAGCAGGTCTGGAGATCATCTCAGACTGCGCAGGGAACACACATGGCGTATGCCCCAACAAAATGTCGCACAGGATTCCTCTGGCCTGCGGGAGGGACCTGGAGTACCTGAAGGATACACCGTGTTCAATCTATCCGTTTTGCTGAGGAATCTGAGCAGAACTGCTGATACCAGAAAACTATCTGGGGAGCAACAAACACTTCAATCTGTCATTTTGAGTGAGCTCCCCCAGCCCGGAAATCACCCGTCTGCAAAAACGCCGAGGGGGCAGCCCACTTTCACTATAAATTTTCTTTGAAATGTAAGGAGATCATAAATGAATTTACGTACCAATTTACCAACGTTTGGTTTTTACTTGGATGTGGACATACAGAGACTGACACCCAGAGACACGTAATTACCATGGATGGAATCTCTAAAGCATCAGCATTTCAAACTAAAAAACATGGAGATGTTTGTAACATAAAATGTCAGCTCGTCTTGTGTGGAATGATAGCTTGATATTTATTGTCGGTTATACACTGTTTTTAAGAGCAGACGTCTACACACATACTACATCGTATAACATCGTATACATATTATTACTTCACCAATTAGTATAGCGTAATTATGCTTGACACTGCAATGATACGAATAGTCAAATAACAATTATAATGACTTGTTATTGGTGAGCAATGAGTTACCCTATGCTTATCGATTTGTGCGTAGATTTCAAAAAAGCATGGCAATTATGTACAATTAATAGTTATGTACATGGTCAATGGGTTTTATTTAGCATAGTTTAACTAATTAAATAGGCCTATTGTATTTTTTTTATCTTGTGTAAATTATCTGGGCATGTATATATACAGCCAAACGACCATTTGGATTAAATCAATTCCCCGTCATTTTCCATTACATGCATCATATACACTGGAGCCTTATGAAATAAATTCTCTAGTGTACATCCAATATGTTTATTAAGTGAACATGAAGATTTCTGGAAATGCGCTTTTTCAGAGGGACCATTTAACTCACTCTGCTGGGTGCTGGTTTGTTGTCCGCAATACAGATCTGGGTCACTGCAGTAATTCACAGGTTTCCTTAAAGAACTAATGTGGTTTTGTGTGTTCGTGAGCAGTACGAAGGGAAATGTACAGCCTTTAAAAATATAAATAGGTAAAATATATTTACCGGCAGCGCATTAAAACAGATATCAATGACTGCATTTTCGCTAGTGCACTGAATGAGCGAAGGACCAATTGATGCAGCAAATTGTCGGCAAACGCCAGGAGGGATTTCAACCCTTTGTCAACCATCCCATTTATTTATGACAAAAACTATATTATATATAAAGTGCAGCGTTTCATGAGCCAAAGCGCAAATAACACATTTATTTAATTACGAAAACGGCGGTAATATCCCGTAAATATAAACGCGACGCATTATAACCAAAATAATGTAACTGTAATGTGACAGGCTTTGGTTCATTCATTACATGAAACAGACACCTAAGAATACCAACATTTTTCTGCAATAAATCAAAGCTTACCTGAATATTAATTTTCGAGATGAGAAACGTCGAAAGATGGTAGGGTTTCCTAGATTATGTCAACCAAACGTCGTGGAAAAAAAAGACCTGCTTTAATCTGTTGCAGCCAATCCAATAATCTAATTTAACTGGAATCGCTGCACCTCGCTTCTCTATCCCCATCTGTGTCTCACATGATGCTGTTGTGATGAGTTGTGCTTCGCTATAGATGACAGGCAAATAATTTGTAGATCGGTATGTTTGGACTGACAGACTGAGTTTCCCATGTACATGTTTGTGCGTTGCATGTACCTGTCCGCACCCCCATCCCCAACACACCCGAGCGCGCCCTGCTGTTCCCTGGTCCTCGCGCTGGTGCAGCCGTAAAACCCGCCCCTGGTGCTCGACTGACAGGCATGTGAGCCAGTTAGAATGAGCTCTGAAAGGCTTCGCAACTGTACCTTGGCATTTCTACCAACAAACAATAGTGGTCGATGACTGAAAAACGATTTTTTTTTTGAATGGTTGTATATATTTTTTAAGGCAAAAGAAAATGTAATTTTTTGGAATATTATCACCTAAGCTATTCCTAGAATGAATTTGATATTCATCCTTACAAAGTTCATATTTGCATGAAACACCTTTAAATAACACCACTCACTTCATGTTAACCTATATCGGAAATATGTTTTAATATTTAAAATGTAATTCGCAGCAATTGGCAAATTGCAAAAAAGTGCTTTGTCCAACGTTTAAAGGAGCTTTTGTTAAAATACTACAAAGCTTACATTTTCAAATTGCCTAGAATAAACTACGAAGCACGCTCACTTGTTTTCCCTTCTCTGTATCACAGCAACAGCTCTCTTTCTGTTGCTAAGTAACCATTTCCTGGGATACCTACTGCATCCACCAAACTAACGTGGTTTGCTGTGATACTGTACTGTAATATAATGTTTCATTTCATGGACTGTACTGTAAATAAGGGCCTGGCGATTTTTATTTACTGGGAGGAGATAAATAATGTATAAAGAATGTACAAGTCTTAAAGTGAAAAATGTAGATAAGTGTCCATTTAGAGGAACCAGTGTTGAGGAAACCCAAACATAACACAAGATAGCAGTAAGTGCTGTGATTGTAAGCACTCTTAATATTGGCTTGGTTTTAAGAGCTGTGTTTTCCTGGAGAACTGCAGAGGTCTCCAGTTCTTATTAAAGAGCCCATCTTGTGCTATAATGGGTACATTGTACTTCGCATAGGGGTTTGAGTTGGGCTAATTATTGTCCTTGGTGTCCTCTGTTGATGGGACAGGGATGCTTCCTGACCCAGGGTGTGGGGACGCAGGGTGTCTGGGTGACCCCACCTGTCACATCCATGCTTCTTTCATTTGTTCACCAATGATTTTCTTTTCGATTCAATCGCAGCAAATACTGGTCTGGATACCATGATAAAAAAAAACTTAGCAAGGAAGATGGGGGAGGTGTGTGTGTGTTTGCTACCAATAACATTTTTTTAGTGTGGGGGCTACAGCATGTCATATAACCATAAACGTACCGGGTTTCCAGTGCCCATTAAATTTGCTATCAACAGGAATCCAGCTGATTTTATTTAATATTTTGTCTGCTATTTTCAGAAACTAGAACACATTTTCAGCTTATTATTTAGACATTTAATCAACCTAAGCATAATGAAACCTCAGCATTTTTACTTTAATACTGGTAAAACCTCAAAATGCAAACATTAAGCTAAATAAAAGAGAAATCAGAATCAAGTTATACAGAACATTATACAAAGTCTGAGTACAACAGTTATATTTAAAAATCATAATACAACTTCAATTAATTTATTTCATTGTCTCTACATACATTTGGATCTTAAAAGTTGTTCTTTCATCTTTCTTAATGCATCCATGTTCTTTTATGTTGGTGATTTGGAAAGGTAAGGAAGGATAAGCGTGTTGTTTACGTGAAACACTAAAATGTGCAACAACAACAAAAAAAATAATAATAAAAAATTGCAAGATGCAAGCCATTATTGCTGTCATTGTGACATTGCACATATATCCAGGAGACAGAATGCAGATGTGTGAAAATGGCCTGCTATCCGAGTCAATCCTGGCCAATATACATCTGACTAATATAGTCCCTTGGCACTCACCTTCCTACCACTTGTCCGCTACAGAATGACGATGAGCCCATATCTTCCAGGAAACAGAGGGCACAAAGCGGGGGACAGACTGCTACTCCACTGCACGTCAAAGGCAGTACCATGAGAGATTTAGGGAGGCCGATTTATGTATGTATGTTTTTAACCTGTGGAAAGAAATCAAAGTACTCAAAAGATCATGCAAACTAACACTAAGTACGGGGTGGGACACCAACCCCCACCCAGACTTGGCTCTTCGCATCACTGAATTATCATAACTGTTAGAACATCACTGACAACCTTTTTCTTTAGTAAAAAGTAGCAAAGCTAACAAAAGAATACAGCAAATAAACTTGTCGAATAGTGGATTCGTGGGCTTGACCATTCCTGAAACGAGAATTATTATGTTACCAACTACATTTCCCATACGCCCACCAGCCGCGTTCGCCCCGCAGAGCCGTCTCCGTCGTTATAACATCTCGCGATATTTAGAAAAAGTTAGGAATGACGGGCAGAGCTCGGTCCAATTGTCACGCGAGTTCCCCCGAGTTGGCTTGGCGTTCCCCAACACTCAGTCAACAGTATGGAAGCCACGGGTGGCCAGTAGTAACTCGCACATCCAGTGGATATCAACTAATTATTCACGAAAGCTCGTTGTGAATTGAGTCAAAGATGGTGGGTTTCAGATAACGGGGTCCGCTGGTGCATGACCACGTAGACCTGCTGTCCTCTTTCTGATAGTAATGGTGACACGCAGGTGCTGTTAGGCAGGATCATTTCGAATAGTCGCGACAGATTTCAGCCACGGCTGCTGGCTAACGCGATAAACAGACTAGATGGAATTACAGAGAGGGTATATTTCTCTAGTGAGCAGCTGTAGTTTAACACTGTAGGTAATGAAATTAAGTCTGTGATCTCGGTTAAGGTCACGTAGGATTTAATTTAAATTATCTATGTTGGGTTAGCACAAATAACGAAGTATGGATAAGGTAAAGCATTAATGGTCTGACCATTTTTATGCTTAAAACTCTAGACACCGTTAATAATGTAATATATTGATGGTAGATGGCAATTTTTGACCGCTAGCTTACTAGTGTGCAGTCTATAAATGAACAGGTTAGATCCAGCAGCTGAGTCAGAAGTCACTCTTTGTCTTAGTTGTTAACGTATTTGTTTCAATATTATAGGGGTGTTTCATATAGTCACTGGAAAATTATAATTATGTTAGCTGGCTAATTCAGGTGTAACGTCGGCAGAAGTGCTTTGCCGGTTATCTTGTGGCTGGCACCCCGCCCTTCATGTCAATTATACTGTTTCTAAAAGGTTTATTAGCAAAAACATTGAAAAACACTTGTTACTTTGTCCACATGTTATCTAACAAACATGGGTTTGTTTCGTTTTGCAATGGCTGGAAAGTGTAAACATCAGAATAAGCAAGTTACTACACAACCACACAGCAGGACATTGCTATTTCATAGTTTGCTTTTTCAAATGTAAATAATAAGCTTTCTCGTTTGAGTGCGTTTATTTCGACGTAAAGACTTCCAGTGATTAACTGGAGTTACTCTAACATCCTCATGTTCTCTGCGCTAATGTAGACCTTCGAGAAACTAAGTCGTGTAATTGAGAAACTAAGTCGTGTAATCGTGTAACGGAATTGTCATTACTTTACATTTCAGCTGCCCGGTATCTTGCTGTCTGATGTTTTCCACACTGTTGAAAGTAATTATTAAAATGATTGTGTGGTATTTTTCTGTATAGGCAGACTTTCTGAAAGGCCTTCCTGTCTACAACAAGAGCAATTTCAGCAGGTTTCATGCAGATTCTGTCTGCAAAACTTCGGTGAGCATTGCCGGTTTGTGTGGGGAGCGCTGATCCCGACAGCCTATCTGCCAGTAAGCTCAGGTCTGGGGGAGCCGTGAGAGGCCTGGGCACCATTAAGCAGCTACTTAAGTGTTTTTGCTCTTAAGTAGATTTCATACATTATGTGTCTTTATAGTGCTGACTGGGGTTGCTCCAGTTACCGGTAATTTATCGTTACCGGTAAATTTGAAGTTTAAAACGGTACGGTATCACCATTTTGGTAATTTCAGTACTTTTATTTTTTCCCTCTTTCCCCGTACTCTGAAATGCGCCTTTAAGAGTCTGCTTTTGTGTCGGCAGCTCGTGGGCACACAGCGTTAAGTTAAACCCGAGAAAAAATGATTATGTCTTCGACAACAGCCCAAACGGCACTGAAACTTGTGGAAAACAAAGTTGCGGTTAGGGCAAGTGAGAGTGGAGAGGTGGAGTACCCTTCCACACTGTCATGCAAACGGAACTTCAGATGTGTGGCGGGAGGCTGTACATCTAATCTTATTCAACATTTGATGCATGTGCATCCCGATTTGTACAGGGAATTCCAGGAATGGAAGGTATGCATGATGATCACATGACTATGCTGAAAATAAGATTGTCTAATGACAATCTTTAGTCTGGTTAGGGTGACGAAAAATTTCCTCTGGCCAGGATTTATAAAATTGTGAGAAATGTCTGAGACTTCGTAATACTTTAATATGATGTATACCTTTTGTAGTTGTATTAAAAATAGGTTTTGCAAGTTGTACGGAGGCCCTAAGAGGTCAGAGTGGGAAAATATTTTTTAAATAGTATTGCGTTCCCTCGCAGTATTTTTGCGTTACTAATCATTATTAATGGATGCAATTACAAATAGATACATAAATCAAAGTTACATGGTGTGAACTGTCCCCCACAGTTTAATGCTTAAAGCAAACTGAAATTGATACATCTGCATCGTTTAGGTTTATACTTCTTCTTAAATTCCATAAATTCTATCTTTTGTACTTTAAACGGAGACAGTACAGTTATTATTAGTACTAATATTATTAGTGGAAAACTACTGTGAGGGAATGCAAAACTAATATAGTGTGAATATTTATTTTTTTGCATTTGCACCGAACCGATACGAAACTGGTACCGTTACCAATCCACCATGCAAGGTACCGAACCAAAAACCCTGGTACCAAGTTGTCAGTGCGCTTCAGATTTGTCACCAGAGCTCTTCTTGTACATTGAAGTTTCATGAATATCCAGTTTTATTAGTTCCACCCTTTTAGCTCTTACAGAATGAGCCTCTAAGGTTTTCACAGGATGAGCTGCATTTTGTTTATTGTGGTTATTTATTTATTTTTTTAACAGAATAGGAGGCCGTCAGTGTACATTCCTACCCGGGAATACCCTTCTGAACAGAGTAAGTCCTCTATTACAAATGGGACAACCTTTCTGCAATTTTACTAATTTCAGAAATATCTGGTAGAAGCTTCCTTAATCTTACACCTTCATTTTACTTTTGTTTCCAACTAATTTTGCATCAACCTTGGGTCCATTAAATTAATATGAATGTGTAGAATTTTCAGTCTGGTAGGTAAATAAAAGTTTTTTTTTTTTGTTTTTTTTCCCCATTGTAATTTTAGGATGTTAGTTTTTCAGTGTGATTTGATTAATCTCATTAATCACAGTCTAATGTATATTTCATGTGTGTTAAGGCAATCTTTGCCTTAAAAATACCCGTATTTCAATTATGTATTTCAATTCAATTATGCCAGTAGAGTAATTCCTTCATTCTGCCCCTCGTGCAGCTTTTCCGTCTCACCCCTGCAGGGTTGTGAGCTTCAGTCCCACCTCTCTGTCTGGAGTTTGCCCTTCTCTCCCTGCCTCATTCAGCTTGATTCTGGGCACTCCAGGTTTCCCCCATAAACCAAATGTGCATGTAGTTAGTCTAACCCCCCCAGGATATGACGTTGGAATGGGTGGATGTACTTCATTGATCCCAAGCAGGAAATTTTGAGAAAAGTTTGCACAAAGACAAAGCTAACTAATCAGAGCCCCAGTCTCCTGTATTAGCCGGACACACTAACCGTTACACCAGTGAGGAAAGGATCACACACGTCTTCCCTTTATCTTCTTAGCTACCAGCCTGTTCAGCTCTGCTAGATAACTTGCTTTTCCCCAGAATCGTGAAGGAAGCTTATTAGCTGTAGTGTTAATGTAGGGCCAGTTAATTCACTGAATGTAAACGCCCTAAGAAGGCCTACCTTACTGCTTTGAGTCAGCATAGAAGGCCTACCTTACTGCTTTGAGTCAGCGTAGAAGGCCTACCTTACTGCTTTGAGTCAGCGTAGAAGGCCTACCTTACTGCTTTGAGTCGGCGTTCTCTGTAGCACTGATCCAGCTGCGTTTGGTGTTTAGGACATACTGAATTCCTCTTTCTTTTAGTCATCGTTACAGAGAAAACCAACATTCTCCTCCGCTACCTGAATCAGCAGTGGGACAAAAAAGTAAGAGACAAGGATAAAACGAAACATTCAAGAACAGTCTGCTATATTACTTACATGATGTTAAAAGTTAATTACGTGTTAAAATATTTAGAATACAATTTAATAATGTGGTGATTAGCTTTTTCAGTTTCAGGTTTATTCCTGCTGCTTTGGGTGATGATTGTAACTTTGGGAAGTGTGGGAATTAAACTCTCTCTTCCTTGGAACAGAATGCAGCCAAGAAGAGGGAACAGGAGCAAGAGGAAGGAGAGAATCCAGCCCCCCCTCGGAAAATCGCCAGAACAGACAGTCAGGAAATTAATGACGACACCTAAGTGTCCTGACACACAGGCACACATTTTCATAAAAGATACAAGTACAGTGCAGACATAATCATTGTATGTTCATTTTCTTTATCGTTCAGTTGCTTCCTGTTATGGTTAAAATGCCTTTTTTCCAGTTGTACTGACCAGGTTTGGCCACAAGGGGTACTGTAACCCTTCTCTCTATGAGCTGACACATCCTGCAAAAGGAGGGTATTTCTGGGAAAATGTCTATGTTTTGTTGATGCTCAACAGGGTCATTTGTTTTTAGTTTAGTGGAATGTTTTGCTGCCTGTAGCAGTGAATTATAATTTAGTTCATATTTCATCTGTGGTGGGTTATTGATGTGACTTGCCTTAGGACAGTTTGAATAATGAAGTATCCGACAGCTCGCCTTCCATGGGAGCATGACGGGGTCGTCTCACCGAAGCTGGAATGTTTGAGTAATCGGAACACATTGTCCTGTTTTTTTTTTTTATCATTTGGGTCCGTCAGGTAGTTAGTGAATAAGCAGAGTGGATTCTGAGTATGCTCACTTTGAGTTGAAATGTCAGTCATAGAAGTTTTGGGATTGTGAAGACGCATATTTTGTAACGGAGAGATTTATGATGCTGAGTAGCGACACAGCGGGTGAGCGGCAGCCAGCCGTATGCCGTTAGTGTGGATGTGTTTCTGAGGCTGTGCCCTTGTTGGCCATTCTCTGCTACACTCACCAGTGTCCGGTGAATGAAAGCAGGTCATTGTTTGTGCGAGTGAGCAGCTGCCTTTCAGGTGACCTCAGGCCTGCCCAGGCGAGTCAGCCAGACTGCCGCACTGTCTCCTTAAATCTTTGTCTTGGCTGGAATCAGATAGTCTTGATTAAAATATTTCCTTTATCTTGACATAAATTTTAGGCTAAACCCGCTTTAAAAAAGGAAGCCAACTGCAGACCTTCCTAAGGGAGCTTCTGGAACGTCAGATCCTATATGGGGCGTGATATGTTGCTGAGTGAACATAGTGCTGTTTTTGCTTCTTTGAATGTTATACGACAGAACTTGGATTATACACTAAATGTGTGGCTGAGTTTTAATGAAACCGCATGCAGGTTGTTTAATTCTAGAAAACTTCAGGAAAATGCCATATTTTTAACATTATGCTTTCTGTTCATATTTAAGTAGCCCCAGTGCCGCCACGTAATCGCTGTCTGTGAGGTATTGTTCCAGTTTCAAATGCACAACCAAGATGGCTAGATTACAAGTAACATGGTTCTTGTCCGTGCTCGGAAAGGCGAGTCCCCCATGAGAGTAGACACTGGATACAGTGCATAATATGCAGTTGCATGATGACCTTTTGCCTTTAATGCAGAAAAGTTATTCTGAAAGCAGTGAAGTTTATTTCCTTGGATTGTTCGGAGTTTATAATGCATAGTGTGGCTGTTTTAAAATGTGTAATTTTGCTCTGTCAGATTTTTTTTTCTGGATGAGTGACAACAAGGGCCTTGGTACTTTAGGACAGGTCAAATCTTGCCTCAGTTACTTACTACTTTCCATCCATCCATCCATCCATCCATCCATCCATCCATCTGCCTGATTCAGTGCAAGGCTGCAGGGTGACTGGAACCTACCCCATGAAACATAGGGCACAGATGCTATCACCTACCTGAATGCATGATGTGTTACAGTGTAGAGAAACACATTTGTGCAGTAACACAAACTATTTACTCAGTATTACTTAATATTGCAGGTTGGTTTCTTCTGGACATGGGAGTTCTGAATTCTGGGATTGGGTCCTTGTGTTTCTCCCCAACCCTAAGCCTCGGATAGCTCAGTTGCATTTTCTGTTGTAAACCGTAATGCATGCTTTGTATGTATGTGTTTGTAATAACTTTTTTTTTTCTTTCTGGTCTTTTTATAAATAATTCTTTTGTACTACTTTGGGTTTAAATATTTCAGTAATAGCTTTGAATGAAATCTAAAACTCGTTCTTGTGTATAAAACTTGCACAGTTGTAAACTTTTGGAAGGGTGTATTTGTATATAAAAATGGTAGAAGACGTGCATCCGCTGAGGTGTTTTGTAAGCCATTATTAAATCTTTCATTTGTTCAACAGTGATGTAACCTGCCAAACAGCCCCAGTTTTCAGTTCTTTGACTGTAGAATGTTCTAAGGCAGTCTCTCTCAACCTGATCCTTGGGGAACCCCAGACAGTCCACGTTTTTGCAAAAATGTGTGTGGTGGTCTCTGAGGACCAGGTTGAGAAACATTATTCAAAGGTATAGAATTATACTTTGTGTTAAAATATTTTGTTCAATAAAGAAGTATTTTCAGTATTTATGCTTTCTACTTGACATTTCTTAATTATGCCACCAATCTACCAAGGTATCACTTCATTATTAGCTGTGGTATTTGGTTGTGGGTTTGGTGAAGTAGCTTTTCATTGGAAGGTTTTTTACTTATATTGTATTTTCCCCACCAAAATGAAAATTAACCAATATCCCATTAGACACAGTCAGTTAATAATTCACTGTCCTTCTGCTCTCTCTCTACCTGAAGTACCTTTGCAGATATCTTAAGATGGTAAAGTGTGTGATCTTATTGGGCAATGAAACATGCTCTTTTTTTAAATAGTTTTATTATCTATTTGCAGGTCTTACAAAAATATGACAAAATAAAAGAAATAAATTAATCCCATTTTCAGTATATTTTTCATTAAAAACAAACAAAACAAGTTGTACATTGGAAGAGTACATGATGTCCATTCAAGTGGTGTTTCATGAAGACGTTTTTAAATTGAACAGGAAGTTCGTCTCAGCGTCCCCCCACATGCCTGACGCCTCGACAGTCTCTTTATTTTCAGTAAATCCGTCATCTATCCCCCAGTCAAGCTAATCTTATGAATAAGATTTATGCGAGTTAAACGTAAACCAAGCAAATCCTACAATGTTTATGTGTTAAGGCTCACACTCACCTGAAACAGACCCCATACCTCAATCAACACTTTCCTCGTTTACGGACAACTTGACAAACATTTGACTACATCACATATGATTTCCATCTTTCTGACCCTAAGAATTCATAATGATATGCTAACAAAATTAAGCTAACTAGTGACGCCAGTTCTTCTGAGACTTGGGTAATGCAGAATGTCAGAGTGCACAAATGAATAGGTAGCTGTCGCTAAACTGAAAATCCGATGCAATAAAATCCTTGCTGCGATAGTTGTTGCTGGACAATAACAAATAACTGGTGGATTTTTTTGTTCCAATTAACACTGCACATTCACTGATTATTGCATTGGCACATCTTCATACAGCTGGATGTAAAATTCACAGAATTCACCAATTATTGACACAAAGCTGAATATTATTTAATACTTTCAGTATCGTAAGTACTGTACTTCAGTTTTCCCTGTTGGGTTAATTTGAATGCCTGTATTATAATACATTCAGTAGTGACCAAAATTCTTTTAAAAATGCTAGAAGATAAGACTTCTGTAGTATCATCAGGTTGTTAGCAATTTCAAAATTCCAACAAATGCAGAAATCATTCATTAAGAATACATTGTGTCTGGGGACCTAAAATTAGATCTATTTAAAACTTTACAGATGTGTTATTCAGCCTGTATTGGAAGAGCTGCAGGAAGCTATTCAGATTAAGATTGAGACTCAGAGGGTCCATATGACCAAGACTGGAACTGGAAACAAACCTTGGTTAGACCATATCCAACAGGCACAACAGAACATCTAAGCTGGAGGCCCACCATTCCACCAATTATTAATTCAGCAGTTTATTGCTCGTGATTAATTTTTTTCAAAAGACTGTGGCCATAAAGAGATGAGGAAGTGCATAGGTAAGCCTTTTATTTTGTGTCCCCACATTATCGCAGAGACGGCGAAGTGACATTCTGTGTATCTGAAATACTGTGCACATCAATTTGAGGCCCAAATCAAACTAGGCGAGAACAAAACTACAGCAGTGTTTCCTCTAAGGGCTGTCAGAACATCCTGTGCAGGTTCCTGTAGGGTGATACGTTACAGAATTTTTATTTTTCGGGGCTCCTTCTCTTGGTCAGTTTCATGGAAATAACACACAAGTATGGCTCTGTACTTTAAAAGCCCTGTTTTGGTGCTGCTTTGGCAAATCATTGACCGAAAACAAAAACACAACACTATAAATAAATAAATAGGCAAATAAATAAATATAAAAACCAGACATCTATGTATAACTTACAAATACTAACTGCATTAAGATGCCTTAATGAAAATCCAATGGATGGATAAAAGTCACAAATTTAGAGAATTCATGTAGCAATAAAACAGAAATGTCCCGCGTTTGCATATGTCATGAGGCAGGCTGGTGTTTCCCCATCACCCTGCATACGAAGACGCAGGGCCTCAGGGTCTAGTGCAAATGTTTCTTTTTTATTGTTCTATTTGTCTATTTTCAGCTGTGCATGAAAATGAAATGTCTCTGCTCTCTGGCCTTCTTCATAAGTCACAGATTAAAAAAAGAATACAACTGAGAAATGATAATAAGAGAAATGACCCAGGTATGTATAGAGACCTTCCTAATCTGCATGTCTAACACTTGCTCTCTATGAGGCAGGCTGGATGTTTGCTTTAAGTGACCATCCAAGAGGGGAATATGAACACAGATATAAAGCCATATTCTGAGGGGTTGTGACTGACAGCCAACTCTATTTGGTTAGCGGTGAACTATTACAGAGACAATCAGTAATTGTGGCACTAAAATTAGTTCATTAATGACCAGGCTATCCAGAGAAACATGAGCACATCAAGGGCCTGATGCCCTTAGCGACACCTCAGGGTCTTAGCGTCTCTCCGGTTTGTCACAGTAATTCTCTTGTCTGAATTGAATATCGATGTGCTATTGGGATGTATCACATCAATCAGACCGACATGTCCAGAAAAATCCTTCTCCTCACATGCAAAACAAGCTTCTCATGCTTGTTGAAGTCAAATGAAATTTCGGAACCAACAGGAAACTGAAATTTGTAGTCAAATAGTGTCATAATTAGGCTTCAGTCCAGCTTTGTACGAAATGATGAATTTGACATCAGTTATACCACAGCTAGTTATTACTGGCCGATTCCGTAGGCTAGCCTGCTAGCCACGATACAAAACAATTCCAAGGCTATATCCAAATAACTGCCAATTTCCATGACAACTGTATCAATAACCATTTCTAATTAAGTAAATATTTGTAGTTTAACCCAAACTATCTTCTCTATGTACAGTCCAGCCAGTAAAGAGTTACGGCTGGAGAGAATGGTACCCGGTACAGCACAAACCGGTTATCCGAGAAAACCAACCGTACTTTTAATATTGCTGTTGGATATGAGGAGATATATAAAACAATGTGAGTAGTTCAGTTATAAAATTTGTCAAAATTAACTAAAAGAAAAGTGGATGAGGTATGATTTTGTTTGCAAAACTAAAAAAAAAAATAAAAAAAATAAACTGAACCACTGAATAACAACCTATGAGCAAATTTAACAGCTTGGCGGAATAAAAAAAGTATCGAGGCCTTGGGCTGGTCACAGTTAGTATTTATGCTGATTCATCACCATGCTAGAAACTTCTGATGTCCATCTGAGCAGGTTCAGGAAGTTCTCTGTATGGTTTGGGAGATGCCAGATCTGTAGCTCAAACCAGATTTCTGTCCAATCAGGCTGTGAATCTCAGTGGCAGTCCACTGATAGGTGCTTACAATTTTTAGACTATAGAATAAATAAGAGACAGTGCAGTTCTCTTTTTGGAAACAAAAAGGCTAAAAAAGGATAAGAAACGCAGGTCATGCATTCCTGTATGTATTGCAGAAGGGGGACTGGCGTGTGGTGGAACAGGAAATGAGTCTCTTTTCATCCTCTCTGATATCCCAATCTGTGTTCAAGCACAAACGGACCCATGAGTCTGTTAGAAAGTGAGCCATCTTCCAGACGTCATGGTGCACAGGAACGAGACCTGGCATTCTTCCTTGGTCATAGCCTTTGATTTGATTGTTTGCTTTTGAGGGTCAGATCTTGGGCCCCGGAGGTTCAGGGTCCGCTGTGTGTCCATTCTCACCCCCTTCGCTGCCGGGGGAGGGTATTTCCTCAGGCACTCCGTTCAGGTCTGACCTGGTAGGCTGCTTGTCCTGGGGCTGGGGGGCATCTCCAGGCTTGGCCTGCTGAGTCCCGTTTACACAGCTGCCCCCTTCAGACTTACCAAAGTTAAACAGTTTCCCAGGGTTGAAGGACTTACTGGGCGACTGCGATTTCTCCAGATTCGCGGCGGCGCCAGAGGAAGCCGCTGAAGCCGCCGCAGCCGCCGCTTCCTTCTTGTTCTCGGGCGACTTCAGGAACTTGAAACTGAGGAACCCTGGGAGTTTGGGTTCACTGCCGGTAGGGGACTGCGGTGACCGGGCCGTTCCAGAGGAGAACTTGCTCTGCAGTGGGATGATCTGCTTGAGCTTCATGACGTTATTGTTGGCCAGCAGTGAGCTCGGCCTCTTGGGCTTGTCGCCCGCGCTGCCCCCGCCCCCGCCGGAACGCAGCTTGCCCCCATGGCTCTTGTCATGGTGATGGTCGCCCCCGCCGGCGGAGTCGGCCTTGCCCTCCTCGCGTTCCCGCTCCCTGCGGGCCTGATACTCGGCCTGTCTCTGCCGCTCCTCCTCCTCCCGCTTCCGCCGTTGCTGCTGCTGGTAGTGCTGTTGGGCCTGCCGTTCGTGTTTCTGTGGACAGAACACAGACTCAGCATCTCGCTGGACACTCTGAGGTCACGCAGCAGAGTCAGCAGAGAGTCACACCCTCTGCCTCGCAGATATCTAACAGAGATAGAGCCTCAGAGGTCAGCCGGGACCCCTCTCAACATCTCGCTGGACGATCTGAAGGTCACACGGCAGAGTCAGCAGAGAGTCACACCCTCCGCCTCGCAGATATCTAACAGAGATAGAGCCTCAGAGGTCAACCGGGACCCCTCTCAGCATCTCGCTGGACGATCTGAAGGTCACACGGCAGAGTCAGCAGAGAGTCACACCCTCTGCCTCACAGATATCTAACAGAGATAGAGCCTCAGAGGTCAGCTGGGACCCCTCTCAACATCAGCCTTCTTCACAATAACAGACCCAGCTGTGTTATCATGGAACTCTTAGGCATAGCTGGTGGACGATAAGCCAAGGTAAATTATGATCTTTCCACAAGGAGACCAGACACAGCTGATTAAACATTCAATATTTGAACTCTCTTCGATGTCTAACGTGTTAAATGTACTGCACTAAAACTAGGAACTTACTGTAACTATAATACTATGTACATTACAAACAACTCTCCAAAAAACACACACTGTATTCTTTCGCTTCAGGATTCCCTATATTTCATAGATTTCATTGTGCCTTATCAATAATCTAAGAGGTTTTTGATTACTGTCAACCTGGAAAAAAAAAATTTGTCCTACAGACAAAAGTCAGTATTACCTTGAAGGCTTCCCTGCGCTGGTACTCGAGTTTGGCCATCTCATCTGCCACCCAGCTGGGGATATCGGGGATGGCCACGTGGATGACGTACTTCAGGAGAATGGCAAAGTGCTGAGGACAGGCAGGGAGAAGGCAGACGTAAATAAGCAATGCTTATGTGAGTCTGAGAGAAATAAACAGGACACACATGCCAGTATTTCGAATTTTGTAATGAAGCTTGCATATTTAAGTGACCATTCATGTACATGTTGTAATACTAATAATTTTAAGTACAAATGACAAGAGAGTGAAGCTTGTTCATTTATTTATAAGATGCTTTTATCCAAAGTGATGCAGAGGGTCAGCCTGTTCCTGGAGCCATTGGGGTTAATGACCCAACTCAGGCGCCCAATGGAGAAATTACTTCAAACTGGTAACTTTCCCGGTTACGAGCATAAAGTGCCCATTTCCACACCATACTCGAAAGAAACATCTTAGAATATGCTCTGGAATAATTCTACCATTGTCCAGGAATTTTAACAATCATCATGAGAAAGTCTGGCCAACAATGCAGGATGAGTGGAACCTGCAACGAAATGCTGGGTACCTCCAAGATGACGACGGATATGATGGCCATCTCAGGACTGAGCCAGGGGAAGAGGCGCTGCAGCTGGCCACACTGGCCTATCAGGTAGCAGTTAACGATGATGGCAATTAAGCCCATAACCTCCATAACCGTCTGGAAAGAAAAGCAAAACATCAATGTGTTTGCAAGAAGCACAACAGGCACAGCAAAAACCAAAATCAGTAAAAAAAAAAAAAAACAAGCTATCAGTCCCTGCTATGTACATCCTTCTAAACACCTTCTCCAGTACAGCGTTGCAGGCCTGGATGCCAGTCCGTCACAAACGCACCCACATTATGTGCAACTCAAAGGGCCCAGTTTTCCCAACTGTGTATTTGGATGGTGGGTAGAAGTGAAGGAAACTTGTTCATTTACTGAAGCATGTACAGTAGCTAAGAATATGGCTCATGCTTAAATGTCTAGGCTGCAGTATGAATTCACACTAACCTGCCACTGGCCGATAGCCTCCACTCTCTGGCCGAACGGCCTCTGCAGGCTGGTGCAGAGCTTGAAGGCGTCACTGCGGATCTCGATGATGTTGTTGATGAGGGCACACATGGCCGCTAACGGGAAGGCGGAGGAAAAGAGCACCACGTAACCAAACTGGATGAACATTTCTTGGTAGTCCTGGAAGGTGTCCTAAATGAGGGAAACACGACAGAAACGACGGTGGATTAAACCGCGGCTCTTCGCACCAAAGCACGGCTCCGTGCATTAAACCGCGGCTCCTTGCACCAAAGTGCGGCTCTGTGCATTAAACCGCGGCTCTTCGCACCAAAGCACGGCTCTGTGCATTAAACTGCGGCTCCGTGCATTAAACCGCGGCTCCGTGCATTAAACCGCGGCTCTTCGCACCAAAGCGCGGCTCTGTGCATTAAACCGCGGCTCCGTGCATTAAACCGCGGCTCTTCACACCAAAGCACGGCTCTGTGCATTAAACCGCGGCTCTGTGCATTAAACCGCGGCTCTTCGCACCAAAGCGCGGCTCCACACATTTAACTGCAGCACTACCATGCAACAGATTTAACAGCAGAATCAAAAGCTCTTATATTGTTACCATAACTACATTGTCTACTGAGTAGAAATAATAAATGTGTCTGATAACAAAGACAGAAGGAGATGTATGCGCCTAACAGGTTTCAGAGAAAACAGCTGAGAGACAGTCACCTCATACGACTGCATGCAGCTTTCTATTTCAGCCTGAGTGAGAGTCGTGGGTTCGTTCTCTTCGGGGGGGTCGATCCAGGAGTCCCTCTTGGTCTTGCTGTCCTCCCGCTCAAGACTGCGGCCCCTCCGCCGGTGCCGGACGGAGACGGGGCACTCTGGGCCAACAGCAAGCGGGCCAGTTAAGGCCTCTCCGGAAATGTCTTTCACCTCGGGGATTCCGTTGTCATCGTCATCGTCACACATCTCAAAGATGGAGGCTGGATCCATGCCTTTCTCCACCATGGTGGGGCTTCCTTCCTCCAGGAAGGTGTCCTCCATTGGCGCGACTACAGAGCCAGGCTTGCGCTCTACCTTCTCGATGAAGCTGACCTTTCTCAGCTTCAGTCCGCAGTCAATCAGGCTCTCCTCCTCATTCTCCTCCTCATTGTGCCTTAAGCTCTCCTCCTCCTCCTCTTCCTCCGGTACCCCACAACCCCCGTTAAGACACTTCTTCTCTCTCCGCTCTGTCTGGCCGATCCCAGGCCTCGTGCCTCTCAGGCCCGGGCCCGGTATGGCCTGCTCGCTGGGAGAGACTTGTGCTTTTCCTGCAGCCAGACGTCCGTATTTCAGCAGCGCAGACAGCAGAAGGTTCCACACAGTCCTAAATGTCAGCTCGCCTAACTTGTGGCGCTCATACAGATAAGGCTGAAGGACTTCCTTCGCGTTCTGCAGGAACTGACGGATGATGAGCAGGGTAGCGAGCATCTGGAAGGGAAATCACACAATAAATCACTCAAGGCTTCTTTACACCTGCAACAGCTTCTCAGCTCAATATGATGACAGTGTTTTAGATCCAAATACGGGAGCTTGCTCAGTCATTAAAGAACGAACATTTCTTGCTCCTTGAAAAAAAAAACCCTTGTTTTAGCCAGTGCAACATATTATGGAATAAAAAACACAAGAATTTAACTTCTGGTGAAGGTTGGCATTTGTACAAGCAGCTGAAAGCAGGGCAATTGTTTAAACATGAAAATATAATCTGGGATATAAACCTAGAAATCAATCTAAAGAAACTTACTTCCATAACAACGACTGCAGCAAACACTCACAACCTATTATCCATTCAGGAAAAATCATGGGATGCATCACCTCTCAGAGGCACAGAGCTGACATTGCCCATTAATTTTTCAGTCTGCTGTACTGTATATCAGAGTGCACAGTCGCTGGAAATTCTGAAGTGTTATTTTCAAAGAACAGAACGTTTTGAAGCCACAATGCAAAAAGCCTTGTTCACTATTAATGAACTGAAGACATCCGTAAGAGAATCTATGGAAAATTACTTCAGATGACGGCACAAGACCACTACATATTCAAGAAGGTAAGTCATAGTTCTGAAATGCACTATAGCAAAGCAAAAATGTACACATAACGTATACCTACCCCTACCCCTAATATACCTACCACTACCCCTAATATACCTACCACTACCCCTAATATACCTACCCCTACTCCTAATATACCTACCCCTAATATACCTACCACTACCCCTAATATACCTACCCCTATCCCTGATATACCTACCACTACCCCTAATATACCTACCACTACCCCTAATATACCTACCACTACCCCTAATATACCTACCACTACCCCTGATATACCTACCACTACCCCTAATATACCTACCCCTATCCCTGATATACCTACCACTACCCCTAATATACCTACCCCTACTCCTAATATACCTACCCCTAATATACCTACCACTACCCCAATATACCTACCACTACCCCTAATATACCTACCACTACCCCTGATATACCTACCACTACCCCTAATATACCTACCCC
>JAODJU010000033.1:1244167-1266072 GCA_026776725.1 Gnathonemus echidnorhynchus | reverse complement strand
CCCCCCCCGCCCTTCCCAGCAGGCCAAACGCAGACACCCGCACGCCCCCCTCATCCTCTATCCGCTCTTCTTCCTCGGCAGCTGGGCTACGGACCTGTTCGTGGATAGAGAATCCTTTCTTGCAGGCTCGCCTGGCACTGCTGCCTCTCTCTCTCTCCCTCTATCGCTCTCTCTCGCTCTCTCTCACTGTGTGCTTCTGCTGGACCCCTTTGGGTGCCGCCTGTGCCAATGTCTAGTGGGCAGGGAAGCCTACAGTTAGGCGGTGGCACTGAGCTTCTTGCCGTAGGGTCCCAGGAAAGCCCCACGCTGACCCTGCTGCTGATCCTCTGCATCCACAAGGCAGCACCACCAAGTTAATAACCAGCTCTAATATCAATAAACATCTCATTAAAATCACCGCCAGTACTAATACCACTATCTTACCTAAAAGTAACACGTTTTACAGTGAAGTGAAAAAGAGGGGAACAACTAAACTCACTTAATTGTAGGCTATTAGACATAAATGGCATAATTTTATAATTAATAATTATACTATTTGCATAATTACATAAAATTCTGTCCAAGCTGTTTTTCTTGTTATAGAAAAGGGAACCAAATTTTGCCCAGCCATGTTTACACAAGCAGCTTCAAAATATTTGATGGCTAAACCAAAATGAAACCTGAAAAATAACTGCTATTCATTTGTGCGACTGCAATCAAATTAATGTTGTCACACGCTGATCAGGAACTATCCACAAAATTAAAAAGGGGTAACAATAGCTGCCCCACAGTGGCAGCAAAGCCACCAAAGCAGGGGAACAATTTTCAGGGATGGGAGTGTGGAGAGAATGAAGCTGTTAACATGAGTGCCCAGCTGCCGTGGTGCTGCACACTGGGCAGAGCAGCGCGTGAAATGCAGCAACAACGTTACAACATCTCACATCACAGCCTGGTCAAACTGGCATCTCACATCACAGGATACATTCAAGAGATCCAGTCTTTTATGCTCATTTGATGATTTCAACCACAGACAGGGTAAACGGAACTACTCAGATTTTACAATCACATTATGCGACACGAATAATTGCATTAGAAATTTAGAATGTGGACGTCTAACATTGCTTAAATAAAGAGGTCCTCAATAATGATGAAAATTAAAGAAATGGAATAATGGAATTTCACGGTAAACAAACAACCGTACTGCCATGAGTCTGGCTGTGACCGAACTGTAGCAGCACATGTACATATGTAGGTCAACCCTTTGTGGGACAGAAGAAAGGAGGAGTAGAGATGTGGAAAATGGTACATTCACACGCAAACTAAGCCGGGCGGCAAAGTGGCGGCAGGCCTGTTTACGAGTGTGGAGGAAAACCAGCAGCCCGGTCCGGCGCACGATGGGTTCGAAGCTGCCCCATCTGAGGATAGACGCAAAATTACTCAAACTTCGGATTGCGTGCAAAGTCAGCACATTTCATATCTGCCATCATGAAGCTACGATAAGATGCATGAGAGTGGAAAGAAAGTTCTAGCTGACAGACACCAATGCGGTGACATGCCCATCTGGCAGATGGCCCCCACGTGGACAGGGACAGACCCCCCCAAATGGACGGGGGACAGGAGGACACGTCTGACTCATTTATGCTGCTAAATGTACGTGGAAACATCATGATTCATTTTCTGCTACATAGCGGTCTCTGGTTTAGCAGCTACTGATGCCCTATGAATCTAAAAGAGAAATATTTAAAGTTTTTTTCATTGATATACATTATGTTCTAATGCAATATTTTTCAGTTTTCCAGGCATCTGAAATGATACTGTGATGTGGGAGTTTAGATATTCACACTAATCTATTTCATTGGTGTGTAGTAATCTAATATGTTGTACAGCTTCCACCTTGACCTTTACTTGTAATCAAGCGCTCAGCACATGTTGTGTATCCGGCCTGTCGATCCACATTTACAGTAAGTGCTTTAACGGAATCACAGCACAGGTCAGGAATATTCGATGACAGCCGTGTGGCTTCAAGCCACCATAGCATGTGACCAGAGCTGGTCCTGGCTGTTCTGGCGCCCTATGTGAGATCCGTTCCAGTAAAAACATTTCAGTGGCACAGGGTGTCTGCTTGCTAACTAGCTAGCTGGTGTCAGTTTCACAAGAAAAGTACTGCAATATTAAACTAGTGTAAATAACTGTAATGTCACAGAATGCAACCCAGAGGCATTTCTCCTGATATTTTTCCCTTACTCTCTTGTAGCCCCTAGTGAAATGGCGCGCCTATAGGCCGGACCCACACTGTGAAGTGAAATGTTTACACTTATCTAGCAGGCACTTTCATCCAAGGCTTGGTCAGCAAGTCCCTGGAGCAGCTGGGGTTGAGGGTCTTGCTCAAAGACCCAACTGCAAACTTACCCTGCCAACAATAAGATTGACACTGGCGCCCTCCTGACACTGGCGCCCTCCTGACACTGGCGCCCTCCTGACACTGGCGCCCTACTGACACTGGCGCCCTCCTGACACTGGCGCCCTCCTGACACTGGCGCCCTCCTGACACTGGCGCCCTCCTGACACTGGCGCCCTCCTGATCACGAGCACGGCATCCTAGCCACGCCCTGCCCCTGATCCGCATGGCGTCCCAAGTCCTCCCTGAAGGTACACACACGCTTGTTTTCGTTTCTCCCGAGGCGGGTATATTTACTCAACAAGCACATCTTTATCACGCAGAGATAGAGGAAGAGGGGAGAAGCCTCCCTCCCACACCACTGCGGAGACAGGAGCTTCAGCCCCCTAACCGGACAGATCCTCGACTACAGGAAGCATGCGCCATGAAACCGCCCCCCCCCCCCCGACTGCCTTTGACGGCTGCTGGCGGCAGGAGGACTGCAGGCCAGATCAATGCTGCTTGTAGTAAGAGATTATTGGACATAAAGTGGCCCATCTTTGTGCTTTCTGGCGATCAGGGGAAGTGGTTGATGATGGTGCTGATTACAGGCCTGAGCTGAAGGGAATGCCAGTGAACACTTGGGTCCTGATGGCTTCTGCGGAGCGATTTTAATCCAGTGGTTAAGTGACTGCAGGAGCAGACAAACACCATGATGTGTACAAAAACGCCGCAATATTAAACATTAAAATAGCCAAGCTTACCCTGTTTATTTGGTTTACAGGTTTACAGCAGGAGAGGTTGTGAGACATCGGTCACAAAAGGAAACCTTACACTCACTTTCTTAGATTAAGCCAAACTACACGTTATGATTCACCAATATACCCCATCGCTATACTTAAAATGCTCAGCCTGAGATATTACAAGACTAATGTCAGAAACATTAACATGGCAGTTTACAGTATTTAAATGAGAAGTGTTCACCAAAGGCTATTCTGTGTCAGAAGGTCATTCCGGATAAAAGACACCTTAGCAAAATCAAAGTTTTTTCTTAAAAAGTAAGCTGGCAATCTTGGCGGCAGAAGTTTGAAAAAGTCCTATATGAAGTTCAGTCACTGAGGAGATCTAGTAATTACTGGCCTATTCTGGCAAATAACAAACCAAATTACATCAGTCACACAAGGTCAATCCCCACCCTGACCAGGACGAACCGCTTGAAGGGCCCTGGGGTGGATGGATGGATGGATGGACACCAGACAAGGTCAGATTAACCAACTTATCTTTTTCACAACGATACACACAAAACCTCATGCCAAACTGGCTCTCTTTTAATAGAGTTAGGGCAGGATGAAAAAATACACCGGTATGCCTTACGAGGACAAAACAAACGATAATCACTCTACATTGGTGCAGTCTGAGAAACATGAAGGCCAGCTGACATGCAATATTTTCTGCTATCTTGCTTCAGAGCTGAAAAATTTTTCAAAGGGATTGGATCCAAGCAATGATAAACACACAAGTAGCAATGACATCATTGACTCTGTAGGTTTTAAATTTCCTTTGAGTGAATGAACTTGAATACAGACACATGTAGTTCAAATGGAACATTTATCAATATTAAGGCCGACATCAATTATTTCAAGTCATGCAAAATATCAAATATCGCTGATAAATGGTAAATGTAATTGGTTTCAGAACTAGAATCTGACAACATATCAACATAAAACATTGCAGGTGCAAATCCACAGAAGGGAACTGCTGTTGTACCTGCATGTACTTTCTATTTACGTCAATTATTTTAAATGGAGTTTTGTCATCTGTTGCAAGAATGTAATAGAAATTATGCCGGACAAATGAAATACCATGAAATACCATGCAAATCAACAATAACAAGCTGTATTAAATAAATCGGCTTTCTATAGCATTTTCATTTTAGACATTCATGACAATCTTAAATAAGTACACAGGCCATACTTGTGGAAACATTAAGATGGTTGTTATACAAGCAGTTTTTTTACTTACAGCAATTCACACTTGTGGCACAGCACAGATCACATCCATTTTCACACTTACATGACTGACTTTTCACACTTCATATCATCAAGGAGCTCCATCAGAGTATCACCCACCAAAGAGTGTTTGGGCAGCTTGGTTGCTCTGCTGTTACCTTCAGGCAGGACCTGTCCTGCTTTACCAAAAAGCCAGTCTCCATAACAATGTATATTCTTCTCATATAAATATATAAATATAGAACAATAACAAAAATATTTTAAAACTAAGATTGTTAGCATCCCCAAGCTCCCCTGAATCTGTTAGCTCCTAATTAGTATTTTTGCTGAATAGTTTGAGAAAATAAAATTCAAGTTAAAATACGTTATAATATTCATTTTTTATTGCATTAATTTATCTTAATTTCAGTTAAGAAAACCTACCTTGTAATGGAACAACCGTAATAACTTAATAACCTTCTCCAATCGAACAATTACAATTTCTATCAAGCAACAACATTTAAATATCAGCTTACACAGTCACTGTCCAATCTCTGCAGTGCATAGCACAATAATATTTGCAGAGCATTATTGCAGGATGCAGACTGTTTTATGTATGGAGGCCCCACTAATTGCCTTGCTGGACGGCCGCCATGCACTGCTTTGCACCCCCTGTTTATGTATGTAGCACACATGCATCACCCCCCCACCCAGACTCCATCGGCTGAACCAGTACAGGGGTGCCGTAAACCGGGAACCTGAAATGCATCTTCCAGCTTATTGACACACACAGACATTCAAAGCAGAACAATGAAGCCCTTACAGGGCGCCACATGCGCTGTGCTTCCTAGCCCCCGGCTCACTGATGTGACTGTCACAGTGATGATGGAGACTTTACCCCTGGCTATATTCCAGCCATCCATCTGCAATATCCGCTTATCAAAAAAGACATACACACGCGCAGCTCGTGTGACAGTGCGAGCATAGTTCCACATCAGCAGTTGACTTGGACTGTATTTTTAAGCAACTTTCAACCTGAAACACTGGCATGAGACACAGCCTTCATATATGTGCTTTAGAGTAGGCAACAGTTCTGTTTTTCAGGTGATAAAAAGTGCTGCAAAGTGATCTTGCTTACATTATCTTAGTTTCCAAAAATAAATTAAATTAGCTTGAATTTTTAAAAACTACTTCACACTGCGTAATACACTGCATTGTACGTCAAAAACAAACTGGAAACAGTCAGTACACTGGAAATATTTTCCAGGCTTTCTGGCCAGACACACATAGTCCCTGAAAGGACCTCTCATTGCGTAGCGACTGAATATGACAAAAACCTGCGAATAATCATTTCAAAAGATTATACTCTTATAACATTACACAATAGCAAAGTTTTTTATGCTGTTGAACAGAAGAGAATTTGACGACTCTGGTTTATTTTGTGCTTTGACACAAGACAAAATGTTCATTTGATTGTAACAAAAAGAAAGTTTTTAGAAGTTTAACAGATGTAAAAACTGCTGAAGAACATGTTATAGCCAAAGCAGACTGTTTCACCATTTCAATAACATATGAAGCAGTGCATCGTGTAATAGTCATGTTATGCTAAGGCACCATTTATCCCCTGAATTTATCTATCTATCTTATTCCAAAGATTCAACATATCTACACAGCTCTGGTCATTAGGTTTTACTTGGGTAAAATGACACAGACAGGCACAGTCAAATTCCTTAGAGGCTTAAGCCCCCCCCCCCCCCCCCCAGTACACACAGGTTTTCAGAGCATGCTAAGCTTTTTTTAAATGGTGCATCCAATCCTAATATGGAAGTAGTGGTGCTGCAGGTATTGCCCCTGCACAATGAACGATATCTGCCCATGCATCTGATGGGGAAGTCAAACAGCAATTTTAACAGATGCCAAGAAAACCTGTGCAACTAGCATGAAGGTCACCCTGCAGTGAGTAATATCTGAGATCACTGCAGAAATTAGCAGCTCAGCTTTATGCTGAAAGTAGATCCAGGGGAGAGTACAGACAGCGATACGATGATGTCACTCCTTTGAGGATTGTCTCTCTAGTGTTATAGCAAACTAATCATCCCCATTCATTGTTAGACACACGCAATAAGACATCCAAATATCTCTGTAGCCCTAATCCTTCTCCGCTTGGATGTATGCATTTCAAAGTAGCAGGAGCGGTTCAGTCATTACCAGTCAGCTCTGCAGCAAATGAAGATTGTATCTGATATTAAATCAAACCAAATATTCATAATAAATTTAAGGTGTTTTGTTAAATATAGCATTAATATTACACAAACAGCTAACCCCACAAATATGTCCCAGTGTTTTTTTTTGTTTTGTTTTTTTTTTTTTTGGGGGGGGGGGGGGGAGGGGTGTGTGGGGTGCAGTTACACTGGATTTCTCCTAAGTTTTAAGGTACCATGCAAATCAAATGGACAAACAAAAAAAGGTGCAACACGGATAACGTCAAAAACGCGGAACAACGGCCAAAGTTATGAGTTTTAACTACTTTTAAATATATGTTATCCTATAATGAAACATTCATATCTTTAAGAAAGGGATAGCATGGCTATAGCTATAAAACACTGACATAATTTTATCGGATTCGTTGCACTGAAAAAATACTTTAGAAACAATGCTTTGTATACTTACATTGAACTCCACTCATTGACAAACTATGATATTTAATTTTCATGAACACCACCTAACTATAAGTGAATGCACGATCAAATTCTGACATGCAAATTCCACAACAGTAGACATGCAAGACAGAAATTCAAGTTAATGTGTAAACAGGCTCGGTTTATGCCCAGGACCTCAGAAAGAACGAGCAAACGTAACACCCAGTTCGGATATAATCCTGTACCGGCTACTGTAAACAAGGCAAAATAACACAAGACAGGAAATACAGGCAAAACATTTTCAAGGAAATTCCTCAGAAAGCTTCGCCTCCCACCTTTTAATAACTCCTGCATCCACCCAATATGCGAATTATAAAATTGCTGCAGTGGCTACGGATGCAGCAACGATTAAGCACGTGTGTTACAAGCAGCAGTTTTCATGTACGAATTTCCCTATTTCCAGCAGACACGCATCTTCCTTTTGGTAGAAAAAGATGTCGGCAAAGCATTTCTATGTAGCCAATATATATTCATTCACTATGGTCAATGGCACTGCGAGACCAGTGCATCAAAGAAAGGGAAACTGGCCAGCTCTCAAAATGTGTCAGTAAAGGCTTACGATCGAGGTGGACCCGCTTGTAACATTTACCCATAAAATGCGCTCATATTCGTACACATAACTGTTTGGTTTCGCGGCAGCCTCTACAACCACCACCGCTGCCATAAACAACCACGGAAGCGGTCTATCAAATAGTTATAAGTTTAAAGAACTTTTCTATCTATATATATCTATACATATATAATATATTTCTAATCCGTTACAGTGAGATCACACTAAATAAGAATTATTTTAATGATCATCATCTAAACATGTAGACACGGAATAACAGAAAGAAGTGCGTAATATCTGACATTGCATTTACATTGTCATGATCTTTATATGACCGATCTGACGTAAGATCGCCACTGATCGCAGTGCCGTCTGTGTGAATCAGACAGCTTTGCTCAGGCACAGCTACACAAGGTCCCTCAGACAGAGTATGGCCGTGCTACACCGCATCATCCTGCAGCACAACTGGAGCGCGAGCGGCGGCCGCGGACTCACGCACCACCGCCGCAATGTGTGCGCCGCTTCTCAGCCGCTTTCAGCCCCGAACAGCCAGCCGACATGGCCGTTTAACCCTAAGCAAGCCTGTACTAACGTGACAAACGGCATCAAACGTGTGAAAGGCCAAATGCAGGAGAATATGGTGGCAGAGACAAAACACTATTAATATTTCATCTAAACGGGAACTATATGGAACATTTGCAAAATCGCGGATTTGCAGGCATTGTTATTTTCCTCATTTCAGTCTGATCAAAAACTAACAAACCTATAAAACCTCAAGGTGAGGAGTTACGGCCAAAACAAAGCCAATTTAACCTTTCTTCCCACAGTATTACTTTAGAAAGTTAATGTTGTTAGAAACTACGAGAATAACGGGATGTTTCAGTTCGGAATAGGACGTAACCCCGAGGGCGAGCGAAGTCTGAGCGCATCTTACCAGCAAAAATGAGGAAAACGGGAAATGTGCCGTGACAACAAGGATGATGTGTTTGACCTTCGGAGACAAAGGCGTCGGTGCACTTTTGAGCGTCATACCAACGATAAGAAATGTCATTTTTAAAGGGTTTTCTCTAATGTGGAGGATCCACAGACAAAAGGACGGGGCACGTCTGCGGCGGATTCATTGTATCTAATAGGCAGCTCCAGCTTCCCCTTCGCATCCACCTGCGTCTGCTGCTCAGATTTTGCATTTCGTGCACGAACTCAGTGTACGTCGCCCTAAACATAAGCGAGACTCACCCAAGACCCCGGAGGAGGTTTGCTGGGAAGCAGCAGGCGGATCTGCCTTTTCTCCGTCTCCTTGCGATCGGTGTCTGTGCCGTGAGCCCTCGCTGTCGGTGGTTCCGTTCGCGGCTGCAGCGGTCGCTGCTGCTGCCGCTCCCGTCTCGGGCATGCTGCTTCCAGAGGGGGAGCGAGTGTCGGTGATGCCGGCGGAGAAGGGAGCGCGGTATGGTGTGTCAGGGTAGCATAGATCGAGGCCGGTTGGACGCGGGGGGATGAGAGTTTAAATGGACGTGAAAGTGAGATGAAGGTTGTTGTGGTTCATCTTGGTTTGCAGCGGGATAGGCTACATGCGGATAGATAGCGCACCGGAGCGAGTCTTGGTAGGAGGGACAAAGAGAAGAGGGTAAAGACCGTCTCACACACACACACACAGGCGCGCGCGCGCACACACACGCGGATTCACACGCGCTTTTCATCGCCTTCATGGTGTTATAGTGAATCCTTAGGATCTCAATGACAGTAAGTTCAGTAACCAACCAAAAATGGTCCTGCTCAGCGATAGCTGTGCATTTGTAAACAAGATAACTTGGTGATAACTTATTAATATTTAATGTTTATGTAGCGTTGACATAAAACCTGCCTTGACTTACTTGTGTAAGCCTTACATTAGCAAGGCAAGCGGAATACTTACTGAGTAAAACCTGACTGAAAAGTTAGGTGCAGTTAAGCGACTCTTTCACTGCAGTGGCTGCAGAGGGAGACACTTCCCTGTGGCTGACATGGCTAGGGCCCCCTAAGTATGCTGTCTGAGCTGTTTTTTATAGTCGAAAGAGAAACCGGGAGGAATTAAAAACGACGGAACATCAATAATATTCTAATCAAAGCGCGGGGTACCAGCGCTAAAACTGGTCAAGGTGGGGATGAGAATGCTGTCAGTAAAATTCGCCGATCAGGAGGTGGATGTTTAAGAAATATAACCGTTCCACCTTTTGCTAAGGTTAGCCATTAATTTTTTTTATACATTTATAAAAAAATTATAAAAATTTTCATGTTTTCCCCACTTCTCGGACTAATGTTCACATTTGCCCCTCTAGCAGGACACTATAAAAGACTCGGTATGTGTTCGCCTAATGCTTTAGTAAGTCTTGTGCCTCCGAGCCGTTTGCTTCTTCTGTCTTCTATTTTACGCCGGTTCTCTTGGCTGTGAAACACCAGAAGCCTCCAGTGTTAAAGGAGAACTGGGCAGCGCATAGTCTCAAAGTGAAATAGTCCATTACAGTCGGGATGGGGAGCAACTTCGTCTATTATGAAATCTGTCACTAAAAATGCGAATAATATACTTGCTGTTATAATTTAAACAGCCATATAGTGTCATATCATTAAAAGTAATTTCCAGGAGGCATGGAGCGTAGTAGGGGAGGGGCCCCGGATGGGACGGAGCCCGGCCCAGGAGGAGCGGCGCGCAAGGCGGGGACGTGCCGGATGGGACGGAGGCCGTGGAAGAAAAAGCAGAAAAAAGGATACAGTTAACAAGTAGTTAACACAACTAAATGCAGAGACTCTGTATGATGTAATTCTATTGCTATAAGCTACAGTAAGAGTATCTGAGCCATAAATCGTTTTCCTTAGTTATTTTTTACTTGCACACACAGTATTCATGTATTCAGCTGCAAAGATGTAATCCTACTGATGCACAAAAATGAAAGCCAATTTTATTTTACTAACCATTCAGACCTTGACATAATAAGATATGACTAATTAGCAAAGCTAAACACATCCACAAAAGAAGCAACGTTCTGTCAAGTCTAGACAAACGTATCCCAAGCTTGTGTAGCCATCCGGTGCCTCTCAAAAGCCCTATAATTCTTAATGCGTGTGTGTCCTGCAGGAGGAGATTTATTGCAGTGCTGATATATATGTGTATGTACAGGACATACTCACTGTGCCATTAAGAACATGAATCTTTACTGACTTATGGTTTAGAGGAGTGTTTCCCAATCCGCTCCTTGGGGACCCACAGACAGCCCTACGTTCTGCTCTCTTCCAGCTCCCGTGGACCATCTGGCAGGAAGCTTGGAGGTAACAAAACCATGGACTGACTGGGGGTCCCCCATCGACCCGACTGGGAAACACTGCTTTATAAACATGTGATCATCTGTGGAGGCAGGGTCAGCATCAGTGGTCTGACATCAGTGGGTAGCATGGTGGTGCAGTGGTTAGCACTGTTGCTTCAAACTTCTGGGACCTGGGTTCAAGTCTCTGCCATGGTTCCATGTATTTTGAGGGCAGTGGTGGCTTGATGGTTAGGTAAGAGCACTTGTAATTGAAAGATTGCAGGTTCGAATCCCCGACTAGTAAGGCACCACTGAGGTATCCTGAGCAAGGTACCATCCCCAAGCACTGCTCCCCGGGCGCTGAATTAGCTGCCCCCTGCTATGTCACGAAAGTCACATATGGGTTAAATGCAGAGGACACATTTCATTGTTGCGCACTGTGTGCTGTGGTGTGTTAACAATGACCACTGATCACCTAATTCTATCATCTAGGCTGCAGTTTCTCTTGCAGGTGTTGCAACAATCTTCCTTGATGTTTTCCTTCTCTCCTGCCCATTGTTTGCCATATAGCTCCTTTCCTCAGTCTTACTCAGAGGCAGATCCCCAGCCTGAATGCTGCTTACTCACCGCTTTACTGCTGAGACTAAAAGTGACCTGCTGGGTTCCACAACAAAATAAGCATAACATTACCAGTGACTTATTAACGCCACTGACTGATGACACGAATGCCATCAGTGGAAAACAATGCCAGAAACCATAAAATGTGAACAAGGACACATTCCTGAAATGGACATTATCTTCCTGTTTACAATAAAACATTGTAACCCAACAGATTTCTAGATCTGTGTTTCTGTTACTCTAATATAGGTTCTTTCAGTTTCATTCATGTATCTGATAGAGAGTAAGCAAAACACCCCAAATGAGGTGATAGACATAAACCAAAAGCCCACTCAAGGAACGTGCCCTTGAATAATATATGTGCCGGCACGTTAAATTTTACTGATGATGAATTCTAACATTTCATGACTCAGTTAGACTTGTTACATCACCCCACTGGGAAATGAGCATTTAACCATGAAAGATTTATTTTAGATTAAATGATGTGATATCTTTTCACTTTAAATGGTCCATTTTTAAATCCATATAAGCCTACAACCAAACAGAAAAATAGACGAATACATATGCCCACATAAAAATATCACAATGGGGAAATCCCAAATTATGTTTGAAATATTATTATTTTCTACTTCTACCATTTAATTTATATTGTTAAAATTTGTACTATATCTCTGGTAAAGGAAAACATGCTCAAAACTGCAACTTTCTAAATTTTGTCATTGAATTTAGACCATTGATAAGAAAATAATACGTAAATCTTTACGGAAAGTTTCTGGGTGTAAATTGATTTGTCACACGGAACCATTACGACAGCCCACAAAACGGAGGGTTTCGATATTGATTGAAGGAAGACAGACCAATAAGATCTACGAATATTGCATGACATAAATGAACTTAACCAATCAGGAAATTCTATTCTAGGAGGCGTGATAGTACGCCATTTATTTTGAGAGTGGTTAAGCATGCAAAGGAAAGCGAATGTTATTTGTTTGATCTAACTGTTTTGTAATTAGTATAGATAATATGGTGTTAAATTCGTGTTTTGAAACAGCCGTGTCTTTTAAAGATAGATAGTAATTTTGTGTAATGAAATGTTTTTAAATTCTATAGCGGTTTGGAGAATATCTTCATTCATTAGAAAGGGATTCAGGTTAGTTACTACAAATAATACAAATACAAATTACAAATAATTACTAACGTATCTTTTTTGTTGCTTTTGAGTCATTACTGAATTAAGAATGAGTGCATGTCCATTACATTTTTTTCCTGTAGTATATTTTATGGGACTTCATGATCTCGGAGCAGTTCACTTCTTTTTCTCATTTTTTTTCTGAACAGATTTAATTTAACGAAGAATTTGTGCTGCAAAGGGATACACGATGCCGACACCATTTTTGCCCTGTCGTCTGGACACGGAAGGTGCGGCGTGGCAGTGGTGCGGGTCAGTGGTCCTGCTTCTGCGTTGGTTCTCCAAAGCATGGCTGGTCTAACGCGGGGCTTGCCTCCCCCAAGGACTGCGGTCCTCCGAAACGTCACCGACCCCCGTTCCCAGGAGCTACTTGACCGGGGACTCGTGCTGTGGTTCCCAGGTCCGATGTCGAGGGAGGGGCACCTATAAGGTCTTCATGGATGTAAAATAACACGCACGTTCAGTGGCAGAAAAACGTGCTGTAGCAACATTTCAATGTACCCGGTTTCAGGACCGCGCAGTTTCACTGGAGAAGACAGTGCAGAGTTCCACTTACACGGGGGTGCTGCTGTCATCACTGGGGTTTTACAAGCCCTCGGTAAGAGAAGAACATCTAAAATGTAATATAATATAAATGAGTAGAAAAGTTTCCCCATTAAAAAAAAAAAAAAAAAAAACACAATTTCTATACTTGCCATTGGGGTTCCTCTTTAAATAGAATCGGTTGCCAAGTAAAGATCTTTTACACGTTAGTGGTCATGCTGTTCATACCTTTGACTGCTAGAGGGCACTACAGTACAAGTCAATTTGAAACGTCCCTTATACTGAGATTTAAACGGTATTAATGGAGATATTAGATAAAGCACGAAATATGCTATTTATTAAGTCCTCTACATTTATACTGCAGTTATTATTCATAATTCCTACTCATAGACAGATCATCAGTGTTTTTTAACAAGATGTAATATATTAATGTGTAATTGTTCAAAAGCTAAAGTATATAGTGGAAGTTTAAAATCAGTAAGATCCCCCCTATTGTATCGCTCCTGTCTCTTTTCCACCAGTGCCATAGAAATGTCGCCTGATAAGGTGGCTTCCTACCGACTGCGGTGAGTCTTATTCTAAACACAGGGCCTCCATCTTAGGTAGTGTTCCAGGCGTACGCCCGGCGGAGGCTGGGGAGTTCACCAGACGGGCCTTCCACGCCGGCAAGCTGGATCTGACCGAGGTCGAGGGCCTAGGGGACCTGATCCATGCGGAGACGGAGGCTCAGCGAAGGCAGGCCCTGCGGCAGATGGAGGGAGAGCTGAGCCGGCTGTACCAGGGCTGGAGCCAGCGCCTGGCCAGGGTACCTCTGCACTGATGTCCTTGCTTATTCTCTATCTAAATTATCATGTTGCAGGTTTTTTTTTTCTTATGGAAGGATAATTTAGTCTGAAATTTAGTGTTACTAGGATTTGGGCGGCTAGTTTCCTCTGCCAGTTTTAACTTTAATGAAATTTGGCACATGAAATATGCATACTGTACATTCTGTTACTTGATCTCTTTCACAAGATAAGTGCCTCCATTTTTTTTTATCCTTTTTTTAGCCTGTGTGAGGCTGGGTGATTTTTCTTTCACTTAATGGAGTAAAAAAATCAATGTGATGTAGGAGTTAAGGGGCTCTGAACCACTGAAAATATGCACTAATTGCACTCTTTAACTCTGCTTATTTCATAAACATAGTCTGAAGTGAAAGTATGTAAAGTATATTGCAGGACGGAGAATTTCTCCTTTGTCTTGCAAGACTCAGTCCAGACTGCTCACTGGTCAGGTTCACAGGTCATGTTACACCAGACATTTATTACTGTTGACATACAAATATTGTCACGATAACATGCAGAATCTCCATGGCCCACAAACCCCGATGTTCCATCGTTTCGTTCCCGTTAGTATGAATGCCATGCAGGCCATACAGACGTCACTCTCATCGAAAGTCAGTATTTTCCAGCTAACTGGAGGTGATGAATCTGTGGACCATAGACATTTCGACCAAAGTTTGCAGATTACATTTGCGGTGTGTATGATAATTGTCACTTTGAGTACGTAGGCAAAAAGAAAAAAATAAGATACATTTAAACCTTAGTTTCTGTTGTGAAGGTTAAGGCAGATGATCCAGGTATATTAAAGTACTACCTTTGAATTAAAGCAGAATTTTATTTTCATTTGAAAGGAGGTAAAGAGTATTTTCTTCTCTTAAGTGAACTTTTACCTCTCTCCCAAATGCTCAAAACAAATTTTTACACTTTGAGGTACTAATCTGATGAAAGGGACCAAGTTACAGGTCAGCATTATATACAAATAGCACACACGTATATGTAGAGTCACGTGCCGCATAGCGACGTTTCAGTTCACAGCGGACCGCATATACGAGGCTGGTCCCATGCGACTGTAACGCAGCTGAGACATTGCTGTAACGTAGAGACATAGCGCTACGCATTACTGACGCGTTTGTGGTGATACTGATGTAAACAAACCTACTACGCTGCTAGTCGTTCAAAAAGTATAGCACATACAGGTATGTACATATATGGTACTTGATAAATATGGCACTAATTTATATATTTACTATACTGTACTTTTTCCTTGTTATTTTAGAGTGTATTCTTTCTGCATGTGAAAAATACAATGTAACCTACAATGTAATGTGTAGAAGGCTATACCATCTTGGTTAGTGTAAGTACAGTCACTGTATTATGTTTGTACAGTAATGAAATCGCTGCATTTCTCAGAATGTATCTCTGAAATGCATGACTGAATTTCACTATAAAAAAACTCACTCCAAGCCTGACATTTTTTTTGCAGACTTTCTGACATTTTTTTTGCAGACAACTTTCTGACATTTTTTTTGCAGACGACTTTCTGACATTTTTTTTGCAGACGACTTTCTGACCGTTTCCTCCAGCTGTGTTTGATCCATGTAGCTGTAATATTTAAAAAGTTGCAGCTCATATGAAGACATCCTTTGTTTTTGCTCCCCACTGTGTAGCAGAGGCGCTGTGTCTCAAAGGGAATGGAAAAAATAATCATTTCTGTGCTCTGGAAGGTATCTGTGATCCCTCACCAGGTATAAGAAAGATTAAAAAATGAAAAAACTTTTTCGGAAATTAATTAAAATGGAATCACCCTGATGTAATATTTTATGTTAAATTTCTTTTATACCATGGCTTATATACACAATTGTTTTGATTTAAATATACAGTCACACCATGCTGTACATTTCATCACCGCTCGGTTAATGATGAGTGTGGCCCCGCGTGTGAATGGTGATGTTTACACTGTGCACTAGTGAGCTTCTCCTGGTCAACAAGTCCTGATTCTCATCTTATTTTTTTGAAAAGGAGTTGAGGTATGGCGTACTACAACATGAAATGATCTGCTTCAGGCAAAGCAGCATTCTGTATCTATATATCAGTATAAACACTGTTTTTCTTGCTTCAAAGAGCTGAAAGTTCTGAGCATTGTTTATGTCTGGTACGGTTCCTGAAGTGAGTGTAAACACAGACAACTATTCATCATAATCTGGAGACAGGTCAAGCCTGTCATTCTTTGTGACGCGTTGCCTGAACGTGCCGCTCTGCGCCGATTTACGTAAATGCCCATTTGACATCACCTTTTACCGGAGACTCGCGAAAAAAGTAGCTAAGCTCAGCTTTCCTGAGGAAACCTTTCCTGGAGAAGTCGTCAGTTTCACTCGTCTCTTTTTCCATCTCATGAAACTTGGTGAAGCACTGGCCTGGATGAAACCTTTGTCATTACACAAAACATAGACTAACCCTTTTGTAGAAATCACTCACGTTTGTAATTGTGCTCAAAGAAATAGCCCCTCTAACTGGTGTTTTTGAACACAATGCAAAATCCATTCACTACTATTACTTTTGTAACCATAGGTATTGCATTTCTGCTTGATTGTTATAAGAAATTAATTTCATGCTAATAAGTTAGCATTGTCTGTCATTCATATTTTTACATGATGTGGTGGATAGGCTTTTTTAAAATAGGCTACAGTGCCTGATTCCCCCCAATTTGTGCTCTTGATTGTAAACTGCCTTTATATTTTTCTTTTTCATAGTCTTTGGCTCACATGGAAGCCTTCATCGACTTCAGTGAGGATGAGCTTATTGAAGAAGGTGTCTTAAATGAAGGTCAGTTCATGTCAGCCGGGGAAAAATACAATGCAGTAAAAATAGAATTGAGGGAGAGCTGTGTAGCGTTTTGTATTTTTTCCTGTTCGCATGGTCATGAATAAGTGACTGGGTCTTTAAGAGAAAAACAGGGACCGAACTGCAGAAAAGATGGTTTCCTTGAGGATGTGATGAGAAAAGTCCACGCTGACCCAGAAGGCCTTGGTCACCTCTGAAGCTGGCAGTGCGGCCTGGACACAGCTTTCATTGTTTTCAGCATCCTTACTGGGGGCAGAACCTTACACTCCTTTTTCCACATTCTTTGCAGTTCACTAATACATTGTGAAGAGAACAATATCCCGCAAATGAGGCTATTTTTGCAGAATGAATGAGCTGACAGAAAACGCCGTTTGTCTGGGCTGGTCCATCTGTAGACAATCCTGAGCAAATTGTTTAATCATTTGTTCTGCTTCTGCATTTGTTACAGATTTGTAACTTTACAAAAATACCTTTTTGCCATAAAAATAGCATTACACTCGAGGCAAAAGCAACTGTGTTGGTCAGTACATGATTGCATTGAGAAAATGCACATCATACATGATCAAGTTATTCTGGCTGGATCTACATTACTTGTAATATTTGCTTTAAGATACTAATGATAATCTGTCTGTATATAACAGTGAATAAAGAGGTTTGTACTGAATCACTGACCCGCAGTGCATGCCGGCATTGTTGCAGTTGTTGCCAGTAGCTCAGCTAGTCATGGTGCAGACCGTGGTCCTGTAGGTCGCATTCGCACCGTGTCATTTGAAGGCCGTGTTCAAAGCCTCAGCTTTGGTTTAGCATGGCATCAGTCTATCAGCAGAGCACTGGAATCCAGCTGGGATTCATTCCTTTGCAGCACACTGTACAGCAGCATTAAGTCTGGACGTCCCAGGCTGTGGCTCTCTGCCTCCTGGCAGGTGAGCCCGTGTGTAGCTCTGCAGGTCAGTCATCTGTGCCAGTGTCCAGACGGATGTGGGATTAAATCCCGTTGATGCTAATCATATCGCTGTCGGGCCCTTCAGCAAGGTGGCTGAACCTGCTCTCTGTCCCCAAGGTGTCTTCACTGGTACACAGCAGAAGCGGGTAAATACGTAGATGTAAATAGATATTGAGTTAGAGTTGATTAAGAAAACTGGGAATTAGGAAGTGAAAATGGGCGGTTTGGTTATAATAATGTGTAACTCAAGCCCATCCACCCTGCCAGTGGACCTCTCTGTCCTGCAGCTCCAGAGGGAAATCGAGGGGCACCTGCAGGATGGACGGCGGGCAGAGCGCCTCCGCAGCGGCGTCCAGGCGGTGATCGCCGGAGCCACCAACGCGGGCAAGAGCAGCTTCCTGAACCTGCTGTGTAAGACCCTGAATCTTTCGAACACATACAGATCTGCCTGGTGAATGAGTTTTGGATTTCAGATTTGGTGGCAGTTTGATCAGCAGTGTCCACTTAAAATCATAAACTCATTGTGCAGTCTTTTAATCTTCATTTAAAAAAATCACCCATTAAGGTCTAGCTGCTGTCCTGTAACTTCTTGGCTGCCTGTTAAACTATTGTGTACCATAAGAAGGGCTTCTTATAAAAAAGATGGATGTGTGTCTGGCTTTTAGTCGTTTTACATTTAAGTCATGAGATATACAGTAATCTCTTCACATTCGTGGTTTAGGTTATTTGCAAGTTGGCTGTGAGCTCTTAAACAGGAACCTGCATGACCGAGTGAGAACATGCAGGCCCCACACGTGCAAAATTAGAGTGCAGTTGGGAATTTTCGCCCATGCAGACCCACGCTGGCTCAGGCAACTGTGTGGGGCACTGCCCCCCCGCCCCCCCACAAACTCTGCCCATGCTGGCATGGGCTCCAGGAACACCAAAACCCTGTGCTGGGTAAACAGTCATGGAACATGGGAAGATGAATGATATCCAATTATATTTAACATGGCTGGGTTACTGATGCGTCATTGCCCAGGGTTTGAGAAGGTGAGTGTTGCTATAACACTATGACTTCTCCTTCGTATTCAGGTCAGCGCCCAGCGGCCATCGTGTCCCCCACAGCTGGTACCACCAGGGATGTAGTGGAGACCTCACTGAACATCGGGGGGTTTCCTGTGGTACTCAGTGACACCGCCGGACTCAGAGACACAGTGGACAGTGTGGAGATGGAAGGGGTCCGTAGAGCTAAGGAGAGGTATGACAGAACCGGGTCAGCGTGTGGTGTCACTCAGCTCAGTGTGGTTGTGTGGGCACAGGTGTTACTCTGATGGTAAATGACCTATAGGTGAAATGATTCCATTGCTCTTGGAAACGAATAACATGGGAGTTCAAGGACCCTGATGTGATGGGAGGAGGTATATTTGGCTCCGAGAGACAATTGGTCTCGGCTTAAACACTGCGTTCTGTTTGAACTGGGAAGTCGGAATTTCCACATTCCTAGTAGGACTTTTCAGTTGGAACGCCCTCTGAAGTTCGAATTCTGATTCGAAAAGTTGGAGGAACCTCTGCAAATGTAAGTGAAGGAAGGTAAAAGCCATTTATACTGGGGTACCTTAAATTCGACTAATTATTCGGCTAAGCAAGAAATCCTCCATTTTGAAAACTGCATTATGTCCTTCAGCACGATGGAGATAATGCTGCCCTTTCGTGTCCCTCAGGGTGCAGCTGGCTGATGTGACGCTGGTGGTTGTGGATTCGACCCAGCTTCCCCAGAACTACCAGAGCGTACAAATCTTCCTCACTAACCACCTCAGGTCCATACTTCCCAATGGGGATGACTTGACTGCTTCTCTGCAGAGATGCCTCCTGGTCCTCAACAAAAGAGATCTACTTAGCAGGAGAACAGTGGACAGTTTGCAGAAATCCATCAGTCAGGCAGAGGGCTTACCTTCAGCCAGTCTCTTATCGTGCCAGACCGGAGATGGTCTTGATGATTTTTTGGACGTTTTTCAGGATCGAATGAGAACTTTGTAAGTATTGCCCTTCAGGATTTTACTTGAGATGTTTGTGGGTGTATTTGTGGTTTTGACTGCTGTATCTTTGTTAAACCCAGGTGTGGAGATCCACTTGTCGGTTCTGTAAGTTTAACCCAAGCGCGACACCGCTGTCACCTGCAGCAGTGTGTGAGAGCTCTGTCTCAGTACCACCGCTATCGCGACGTGGACCTGGCTTTAGCAGCTGAAGGACTCCGCTTGGCCCTCACCAGTGTGGGCAGGATCACAGGAAAGGTGGGAGCTGAGCAGATTCTGGACATCATCTTCAGAGATTTCTGCATAGGGAAGTAGCCATGCATGTATGGAGCGAAATATTTAATAGTGTTTGACCAATAAAATGTATTTAATGAATCCTCCTGTGCACTCCCATGTCATTCTTGTGACTTGAATTAGTGGATATATTCACCTCCACGTTGACTGTTGAACTGCATGTTAGCGATGGGGGAGAGATCCATGTTGGCATTAAGTAATTCCTCATTATTAGGTGACATCTAGTCAGTATTGACTCTGTATAGTTGGTGTTTTTGGCTTCTGAAGAGGTGTTTCAAGAAAGTAGCTTCTGAGAAGCAAATCTGTGTCAGGAAAGTGAAAGTCAGTTTTATGTCCCTTTTAGCAGGCTGTACTTATTTCTTTCTTATTACACATATAATGGCATATTCTCTGAGGAGCAGTGCACAGGCTGAGAATTTGTAAATCAGAAGGTGCCAGAACACGAAGGGCCTGCGATAGTAGAGGGGACACAGAGGTCGGCACAGGTCCTGGAATGCGGAGGGGCACCGAGGTGGGCACAACTGGCAGAACGCCAAGGGCACATGAGAGCAGAGGGGCACCGAGGTGGCTGCGCATCCCGGAACACAAAGGGCACATGGAACCACGGAGATTTTTGTATTCAGTGATGATATATGACTAAATGATCTGAGGGCAAAATATTAAAAATAGACAAAAATTCTGATGCTGCAGTCATTGAAGAGGCAATAAATAAATGGCGAGATAGCAGAAGGCGACTGCTTTTACAGTCACATCCGATCCACTGATGATGCGGAGTTTGTTTACAGGGCACATCATACACATCTTTTAAAAATAGATTTTTTTTTGGGCCATCATCCAGTAAAATGAAACGCAAAATGTAATTTTCTTCCACCTTTATTTACATATTGTAAACAGTGCTGAAATAAATCAAAGTCGATGCACAAGCCCCTCAGGTAGCACTTCATAGAAGCGCTTTTTGTCTTTGTTTGTTTTGGGTATCGAGCAGCACAGACCCAGACATAAGAATATTCCCCGTTCATCTAACAGCATCTCCTTTGACAGATTTCCAGGGTCACTACAGGATGCTGACCTTCCCATCCTTTCATTCTGCAGCACTGTTGCTTCAGCAGTGTGTAGTGGGTCATCAGCCCACCAGAAGGTGAAGTTTTGTGATGGATCAGCCAGAGAATGGCTTGTTTTTCTTAAAACATCTGTGTCCCATACCACCCTGCTTTCCTCTCATCTTCACGAAGTGATCCACTGCCCTGTGAAGGAAGACCCCCCTCCCATAAATTAAAGGCGGCTTTACTATATTGATGGTGGTTACTGCTTGAGGTCCCAGGCTCAGTTTTGACCAGATACAACCAGGGGCCCGAAATGGTCATTTAGTTCGATTGGACCCAAACCCTTTTTCTGCGTGGCACCATGAAGCCACGTTTCGCCCTTTTTCTGCATTATAGTTTTTAATTGTGAAGCGCCTTGGTCACTTTTAGTGTTGTAAAGCGCTATATAAATATATGATTGATTGATTGATGGCTCCGTGAAGCCACGTCTCGCCCTTTTTCTGTGTGGCTCTGTGAAGCCACGTCTCTCCCTTTTTCTACGTGGCACCGTGAAGCCACATCTCGCCCTTTTTCTGTGTGGCTCTGTGAAGCCACGTCTCTCCCTTTTTCTACGTGGCACTGTGAAGCCACGTCTCACCCTTTTTCTGCATGGCTCCGTGAAGCCACGTCTCGCCCTTTTTCTGTGTGGCTCTGTGAAGCCACGTCTCGCCCTTTTTCTGTGTGGCTCTGTGAA